>OMKY01252737.1:8716-19025 GCA_900302395.1 Bregmaceros cantori
CCAAGAGCCTACTCTTGCATGCTAGCTTATAACATATTGGATTTTCACCGAACTCTATTTTTATTGTATGTTTTGTGTTTCTTTACAGTGTCTTTACAAGAGAATTAACGATTAGCCTTATATCAATATGATATTGAATTGTGTAAAAAATAAAGTAACTTATGAGCTGTAAATTTGATATATTCGATATGCAAATTGACATGTATTTACACAGTCAGTGGCTGTGTCCGAAATCGCTCCCTATCCCCTACTCCCTACCCCCCATATAGTGCACTCACTTATAGTGCAGTCAACAGCAACGGCCGAGATTTCGGACACTAGAGTTGGCGCCGTCAAAATTATTATAAAATATAATTATAAAAAATATAATTATAAAATTCAACAATCATCACAAAAAGTCAAAAGTACTTACATTCATAACTATTTGCCGTGGTTGGTCGCTATTTACTCCCGCGGCGGCATTTTTCTTTAAAGTTTAGGTCATTTTTTAAACGGCCAATGTCATTACAATATTCTATAAATGTTTACATCATAGACCGTATCCGGTCTGTGGTCTACGTTGAAAGGCTCATAGGTGCGTTTATTTGGGAGGATCAGCATTTTCAAAAATAGTTCACACTAACGCCACTAGATGGTGCCAAACCCACTCAAAACTCTCCCATGAAGAACGTTATGGTGGAACTGAACGCTTGCTCTCGAGTGTTGCTTGTCTATTGAAATCCAATCAGGTGAACCTCCAGAGCTTCATCTCTAATTGGTGGTGACAGAGAGTGGACAGTGAAGGTACGGGTGTGGCGTGTCCGTTTGTCAGAATCGCGTCTTTCCAGTCTGCGCGTAAACGTAAACGTACTTTATTTCGTCACAGATACAGTGAAATTCATCCTCCGCATTTAACCCATCCCTGGGGAGCGGTGGGCAGCCGCGTGCGCAGCGCCCGGGGGCCAACTCCAGGTTCTGAGCCAATGCCTTGGCCAGGGGCACTGACTGGAGCAGGTTAACTAGAACATGTTTTTGGTGGTGGGGGAAACCGGAGTGCCCGGAGGAAACTCACGCAGACATGGGGAGAACATGTAAACTCCACACAGAAAGGACCTGTCGGGGTTGGGATTCGAACCCAGGACCTTCTAGCTGTGAGGCAGCAATGCTAACCACTGCGCCACCGTGCTGCCCATCGCGATGCCCCAACAGCGCGATGCCCCCGTTTGAAAATAAGACAAAAATAATAATAATGATTAAAAAATCAAATCTGTTTTCCGTCTTTCTGCGTCTTTCGGTCTTTAGTCATAACCATGAAGGGAGTGCACCGTGATTGTTGAGATCATGCTGATCATGCAGTTTGCACTAATATATTTACTATCCTGCCTAGTATTTTACTGACTCAGATTCTGGGAAATTATGGTGTCAACAAGCAGACGCAAGTACCAAAGGAAAAGTACCAGAATTCAGTGCTGTGTGGAGGTACACCTGACGACTACAAGCCCCAGGCAGGCACACGCATCCATCTGGCCTGCCGCGGCCAGGGTGAGGCGATGTCCCATGTTTGTAGTAATGAAATGATGATGTCCCCGGTAGACTATTGTGAAGGATGGTGGGTTCATTGCCTGCCAAATAAGAGGCAGTAGGTTGATGGACAATGTGCCAATGCCTCCACTAGCTACTTTTTTTTTTTTTTTTTTTTAAGCGTAAATCATTTTAAATATAGTCTGTCCACATCGATGACACACGATCAACTTTTTGCATCACTTAGAAGTTGGTGTTTGTGACACTTCTTAACACCTTATTAGAATCAAGGAGGGGGAATACATTACTATTACTGGCCTTTGGTGAGCAAAACCTAAACAGTTGTAATCCCTTTTGTCCCATATTACTGGTAATAATTTTAGGCAAACAATGGCTGTGTCCGAAATCGCTCCCTATCCCCTACTCCCTACCCCCCATATAGTGCACTCACTTATAGTGCACTCAACAGAAACGGCCGACATTTCGGGCACTAGAGTTCAGTCAATATAATTATACAAAAATCAGTCATTTTTAAAACGTCTCGCAATGCATTATGGGTTATATTGCTCCGTCTAGGGTATAGCCGATGCTCACTACAATTCGCGGTGCATTGTGGGATACTTTCAGTGCACTATCTAGGGTACATGGAGAATTCGGACACCCCTACAAAATGGCGTGCACCCCATATAGTGCACTGTATGGGGGTTAGGGAGCGATTTTGGACACAGCCATAGTTTAGAAATATGTCAAGGGGTGTTTTATTTTCTAGTGAGACTGGTTTTCCTTTGTCTAATAAGTCAACAATCTCTGGTACTGTATTGAATGAAAACAAAGTACTGTATGACTAAATGGAATTTAGGGGACATAATATTCACCTAAATGAATGCGAGATGATCTAAATACTCAGGAGTGGTGTGTTATTTGGTCGTGCATGCCGAATCCGAATGTTCCAACGATGCACCTGCAAGCTGTGAAAGCACAGCGCGTCAAAGGGAATTGTATTTTCTTAGCAATGCGCTTTTAGGTCAGTGCTGTTATACACAGAGATGGGCAGAGTAGCGATAAATATTACAGTAGCGATAAATATTACTCAAGTAAAAAGTAGTCATAAAAGTAGTTACTCAAGTAAAACTAAAAAAGTTCTCCACAGAAAAGTTATGTTGTGAAAGTACTGAGTATCTTTCAGTACTTTTTGCTGACATCTCGATAGTAGTGAGTAAAAACTAATTTTTTTCACCTCAAATTTAATTGCGTAAAAGTAGAAAGTAACAGAAAAATTACTCCAAAAGTTAAAAAAAAAGTACCCAAAAAATTGTAACGGAGTAAATGTTACTGCCCATCTCTGGTTATACATATTGCCGTTCCAATGCTGTTCCTCCTGTAAAGCGGTCTCTATTATTTCAGCAGGTGCTGTGAATGTGTTGTTTATGGTTGACCCTCTCTGGCAGAGTTGCCACTATGTGGTTGCAGTTTGGACTAAACATTCATTATATAATGCACTGTAGATTGAATGTATGTGTAAAGTATCTTCATTTCCTATAGACGAGTTCGGGGGGGTACTTCCGGTGTCTGAACGTCTTGCCGGTGCCATTTAGTCTGATGTGTTTTTTGGTTATTTTTCAACATGTCTATTTGGTGGTAACACACATCTACAAGGTTATTTAAAACTGATGGTGGTAACTTGCGGTGTGCCATTCCACACCCAAATGCTCTCGTGCAGAACTGTGACCCACAAACGCATGATTTAATAATCAGTGCAACTTGTTCCATTTTCCCATTCCTTTTGTAATTACTAGTAGAAGCAGCCAGCCTATTGGTCCAGAAGAACATGTGATCACTCGGTTAGTCACTTTAAGTCGGATTTTGACTGTAATTCATCAATATTTATACAAAATTATAAACAGAGCGAGTTGGGTGGTGTGTTTACTGGTCACAGACAACATCCAGCGGTCGGATTTTGAACTGCCGTGCGTTTTGTGTGTTTTGTTTGCTCGGTTCCTCGGTCAAGTACCAGAGTTGCCATAGACTACCATTAGGCACCGGAAGTGTGTTTCCTCCCGACGGGACAAAATGCCAGCCCCCTGTATTTCGCGGGTAAACTCGTCTATACAGGCGCCATTCTTTCATGGCTGTGTCCTAGTCTTCCTCCACTTGCTTGTATATTAGTCCTTGCATTCAGCGTGGTTGCTAGGGTACTATGCAGGGCTCCTCAGCTGAGACAGAAACAATTGGTCATGAGTCCCAATAAATGGATCCATCACCCATACGACTCAGTGTTGCCTCTCCTGATGTCTCCTGGAATTGGATGCATTTAAATTTCGGATTAAGACTAGAATGTATTCCTATGTATTGTTTTGTATTTTTTTTTCCCCCAGCGTCCGCTCCATTCATCTTTTTTTTGGATAGGATTAGTGGGAAACTGGTCGAAGAGATCGGGAGTAGACATCGGAGACAAGCCGACGAAGGGAGGCATTGCGGGCGTTGTAATTCTCACACTTTTTGGTTCTGACAATAAACAAGGCTGGACGGTGCCTGTTTTTGGTACTGTGGGTTCGCAAAACACTGCATGTCGGGGGTCACATCCCACGTTACGTTGGGTGCACACCAACAAGAGATATTTTCTATTTCACTCGTCTCCGTAGAGTGGATTCTGGGGGACATGGCGTGGGGCCCACAGGCAAGCAAATCTACTTTGTGCCCCATTCTGACATCATCACCAGGTACCGTACCTCTCATGTGTAGGTGCGTCTCTCAACTCCCTCCCTGTTCTCTTGATACTACAGTGTGGATTTATTTAACATAACCAGCAGTTAGTTTTAGAAAAACTTTGAACTGTGGCAGTAACCTACTATTGGTTATTATTTGAGACACCAAGCTGAGACGAAGAGGACAACCTCAATCAACTTTGAAACGTACCAATAGTCTTTCGACATGCATTTCTTTGCTATTATTACATCATTATGTCAACTAACTCATATGCTTGGATTGCAATTGTAAATGCAGTACATTTTGTAAAAGTCCGCTTTTTACCTGTGTCCACTATTCCACGTAAGTTTGGTTGTTGATTTGTCTGTGAAAATAATGAACGTTATGGGCAGATCGTCATTAAATTGTTACCAGATGTGGGTATTGGGCTATTGGCCTGAGGAACAATGCATCAATATACATACAGTGGATCATGATCCAGGAATTTAAAAATGATTCTTTGAAAAAAAAAAACTCAAGTTAGCAACACATCAATAAAATGTAGATTTTAACATCCAGGAATTAGTTTGACGATTCTTCACAAAATTGTTTAAAAAATATTATGGACGGATTTGAACAAAATTGTTGGTATGGAATTGGCCCAGAGAACAAATTAATTTTCGAGATCATCAAATCCAGGATTGTTTTTAAAGATTCTTTACAAAAGAATCTTTGTAAAATGTGTTGTGTGATCGCAACAAAACACATTTCTAGGTCCACGTTATATTTATTTTGTTTATTTCGGGTTTATATTATTTTGTTTTCATTTACCACTTCTACAATATCGTACATTTTAACCATCCATGTTCCTGCTACTATAGGTGAAAATAAAGCAACGCTTACACAAACATTAGGCCTACATTCATTTTTGTGACGTGTTAAAACAAGAACGTTCCGAAAGCGCCTCGAAAGGTTCAGGCGAGAACAGCAGCAGGCAGAACCTTCCGAACCTTCCAGCGACTTCCTGCGCAACGTCACACAGAGGAGCAAGCTGATTGGTCGGAATGTTCCAGGCGTCACTGGAAGGCGGAGCATGAGAATAAATACAGCACCACGCGGCTCTGGTGGCAGAAGCAACACAGCTGAGGCTGAGAGTTGAGCAAAGAAGATACGGAAAACACTTTTCACCAACTAAAACAGTAAGTAGACCTATTTAAAATACATATGTTTTAAAATAAACAATAAAACAATGATTACACATTAGAGGGAATATAGCATTGCAATAAGAATGTATGGCATGTCCCCACGCGGTTGATTTGATACATTCTGATCCCGCAATGTTTTTAAGACTTGATCAGTAGTTAAATGTTTTTCATTGTGTTTCTTTATGGGACATTTCTTTAATATGCACATATTAAAATGAACACAAAAACTTAATTCCACAACCATTCCTTCAACAGTTGTCTATCTGGAGCACAATGCCTGCTGCCAAGGGTGTGGCGATTGGTATTGACTTGGGGACCACCTACTCCTGTGTGGGGGTGTTCCAGCACGGCAAAGCAGAGATCATTGCCAATGACCAGGGAAACCGGACCACGCCAAGCTATGTGGCATTCACTGACACAGAGAGACTCATCGGTGACGCGGCCAAGAACCAGGTGGCAATGAACCCCACCAATACAGTGTTCGATGCCAAGCGCCTGATTGGCCGTCGGTTTGACGATGCCGTGGTGCAGGCTGACATGAAGCACTGGCCCTTCAAGGTGACAAGCGATGGAGGCAAGCCCAAAATCCAGGTGGAGTACAAGGGCGAGAACAAGTCATTCTACCCTGAAGAGGTGTCGTCAATGGTGTTGGTGAAGATGAAGGAGATTGCTGAGGCTTACCTGGGTCAGCAGGTGTCCAACGCCGTCATCACAGTTCCAGCATACTTCAACGACTCCCAGCGTCAAGCTACCAAGGATGCTGGAGTCATTGCTGGCCTCAATGTCTTGAGGATCATCAACGAGCCTACGGCAGCTGCCATCGCCTATGGCTTGGATAAAGGTCACGGCAAGGAACGTAATGTCCTGATCTTTGACCTTGGTGGAGGCACATTCGATGTGTCCATCTTGACCATCGACGATGGCATCTTTGAGGTGAAGTCCACAGCTGGAGACACTCATCTAGGAGGAGAGGACTTTGACAACCGCATGGTAAACCACTTTGTCGAGGAATTCAAGAGGAAGTTCAAGAAGGATATGAGTCAGAACAAGAGGGCGATGAGGAGGCTGCGCACGGCATGTGAAAGAGCCAAGAGAACCCTGTCATCCAGCACACAGGCCAGCATAGAGGTCGACTCTCTGTTCGAGGGCATCGATTTCTACACCTCCATTACCAGGGCACGCTTTGAGGAACTCTGCTCAGACCTCTTCAGGGGAACCTTGGACCCAGTGGAAAAGGCCCTGAGGGATGCTAAAATGGACAAGAACCAGGTCCATGACATTGTCCTGGTAGGTGGCTCCACACGCATCCCAAGAATCCAGAAGCTGCTTCAAGACTTCTTCAATGGTCGGGAACTCAACAAGAGCATCAACCCAGATGAGGCAGTGGCCTATGGTGCTGCTGTCCAGGCCGCCATTCTCAGTGGTGACACATCGGGTAATGTGCAAGACCTCCTGCTGCTGGACGTAGCTCCCCTATCCCTCGGCATCGAGACCGCCGGGGGAGTCATGACGTCCCTGATCAAACGCAACACCACCATTCCCACTAAACAAACCCAGACGTTCAGCACCTATGCTGACAACCAGCCTGGTGTCCTCATCCAGGTGTTTGAGGGTGAGAGAGCCATGACCAAGGACAATAATCTACTGGGTAAATTTGAACTGTCTGGAATCCCTCCTGCTCCGAGAGGAGTGCCTCAGATCGAGGTCACTTTCGACATTGACGCCAACGGCATCCTCAATGTGTCAGCGGTGGACAAGAGCACTGGAAAAGAAAACAAGATCACCATTAGCAATGACAAGGGCCGTCTGAGCAAGGAGGAGATCGAGAGGATGGTGCAGGACGCAGACAAGTACAAGGCAGAGGATGACCGGCAGAGAGAGATAATAGCCACTAAGAATGCTCTTGAGTCGTACGCCTACAACGTGAAGAGCAGCATGCAAGAGCCCAACGTGAAGGACAAAGTGACTGAGGAGGAGAGGAGGAAGGTTGAGGAGAAATGTGAACAGACCATCAAATGGCTGGACAACAACCAGCTGGCAGATATAGAGGAGTACCAGCACCAACTGCAGGAGCTGGAGAAGCTGTGCAGCCCCATCATGTCCAAGCTACACCAGAGGGCAGCACCAGGCGGAGCCAGCTGTGGGGAGCAGGCGAGGGCTGGAGCCACTGGACCCACCATCGAAGAAGTGGACTAGACTACACACACACTTAATGGGATTGTAACAATGTCTTATTGAAAATGAAATGCTGTATATAAAACAAGACCAACTGTATGTACATTATGTTCCATATTTCCCTTTGTATTCATATTTTGAACAATAAATTGCACACAATATTTTTGTCTTCATTTCTAAACTTTTCTAAACTTTCCTAGACTATGTTTATCCCTCATTGGATTATCTGACAACGGTTCAGTATTTGAATATACAGAGACAATCCACATATCCACACCGCACCCAACATGCCCCCATCTATGTAAATGGAATATAAGGTATCAAGCCCAATGGGTTTCTTCTTGTTTATGGATGCCTCAAGGGGCCTTAATTCTTCCTATGTAACGCAGCTGGGGCGTGTCTGCCTCAAATTAGGAAGAGGTTAATCAATGCTCAAATCAAGGCTACACGGTATATGTATGCGCCCAGTGCGCTGGGCACATGCATCACGGTGTAAACTCCACCAAACGTATTTGGCCCATAGACACCAGACTAGCTGCATGCAGTGTCATACTGACACCCAGTATCATCTATTGTACGCATACTGCGGTGGAACCGCGACTGAGTAAATTACCCATGATGCACTGCTCAGACACACAGGTTACATATATGTGTAATTTTGGAGATTTTTTTCTGGTTAGTGGGATGAGAGAGACCGGCTGTAGACAGTGTGATGTCAGCGAGGGGTGGAGAACTTGGGACTCTGCCCGTACCTGTGAACTAAGCCACAAGTACTCTAGGTGTGCTGGGTGCGGGTGTCTTACTGACTGTCACAGAGCCAGCACGACTCCATGACATTTTCTATGGCTACATCGGTTATGTCATGTTTCATTTGCAAACCTCACACATGGAATAATTATTTTACCTCCAATGCACAGTAAACACTGTGGCTGCCTCAACCCTGCTTCAACCAGTGGGCTCCTAGAATGATCTGTTTGGAAAACATTGTATGGGTGCGCTATGTAGTGTGAGCATAAATGGTCAATATTCACTATCTAACTAAAGCCCCAATTCATTGCCTCTGGCAAAGTACCTCCAACATGGTGGCGCAGGAGGTTGTGCAGAGTAGCCATAAAAATTACTTAAGTAAAAGTATTGTTACCTCAGCAAAATATTACTCAAGTAAAAGTAAAAAGTAGTCATCCAAATAGTTACTCAAGTAAAAGTTAAAAAGTGCTCCACAAATAAGTTACTTAAGTAGCGAAAGTACTGAGTAAATTTTAGTAAAAAAGAGAGAGAGCGCGTCAGAGAGAGAGCACGAGAGGGAGAGAGAGAGCGCTCGAGAGAGAGCAAGTACCCGAGAGAGAGAGAGCACCTGAGAGAGTGAGACAAAGAGGGAGAGCGAGAGAGAGAGATATGGCATCGGCATATGTGCCAACATTTCCCAACGGGTGTCGCTAAAGGCCAAGTTAATGTAACTAGTAACAAATCACTGACATCTCAGTAAAAAGTTTTTTTTTCACCTCAAATTTACTTGAGTACAAGTAGAAAGTACTCCAAAAGTAAAAAAATTTCTCAAAAAAATGTAAAGGAGTAAATGTAATGCGTTACTGCCCATCTCTGGTTGTGACACTCTTGACATGCCATACAAGGGCTCAAATTGTTTTCAAATAGCAATGCCAGAGAGGCTCCACTTCATGGCAGTAGCTGTCGGTTCTAATGAGAGATGTAATAATTGGTATTGACCTGTTTTTAGAGGTCCGGAAGAACCGCCGTGAGGTGGGGGAAGAAGGCACGACGTAAACCAAAGTTGCTCCTTGCAATGTCTTTATTGCAGGGACTGGATCACAAAGAGCGAGACTAGCCCGTAGGCAGCTCCATATATACACACAACACCAGAACTCCCTGGTAGGTGATGTCACAATCACCAGTCACCAAGCCAGCCCCAAGTGACACACATGTGGGCTCAGCACACCAGCACGTGGTCCTGTGTGTATGATGGCTCGATAATATAAAATGTAGCGTTGCCACACGTTTACATATTTAAGATTATTCAGAACTTTGTCACTTTGTCCCTGTGGCAATTCTCCCATTAAAACATATTCACTTTCAGTATATGTGGTCTTCTTTTGATTGCTTTGCCATCTTGTCTCACATTCCTCAGATTAAACAAAATACAGGCAGATATATGCAGCCACTCGGCTGCGTTTTTTGTCTTTTTTAATTTCAATTAATGCTCATAGGTGCCTCATGTCTTATGATTCCCTAACTCATTTTTGAGACAGTCCAAACTGTCTGAAATTATCAACACGTGTAACTGTCAACAAAAAATAGCTCTAGGCATTAGTGCGTTCTTTCCAAATGTATTAAATGAACGCATGGTATCTGTCACGATATCTGGTGTCAACGGTGCCACCTGTTGTTCGCCTCTTGTAATTGCTACTCTGATCATTACCAATTTTACACTAGTATTTAATTTGTACCTGGGCAACGGTCACGGTAGCGTGTGACGCAATATAACTAAAACATTATTGCACTGTACTGTATTTATATTGTTACTAATGCTATTGTGTTTCCAACAGGGGCAGAGAGTATACTGTTCCCATCTTAAATGTCGTGTGTGTGTGTGTGTGTGTGTGTGTGTGTGTGTGTGTGTGTGTGTTTACTTCCATGTATGTGCAAATGGCGAATAGTTGATTCTGATGAATAAAATAAATACAAACGATTCATTTAACAAACAAATACATTTGATACAGGACATAATT
>OMKY01252771.1:0-10509 GCA_900302395.1 Bregmaceros cantori
ATACACGTAGATCAGTAGCATGCTTAAGCTGAAAACCAAACAACGATTGTGAAAACAAAGTTAAAGAATTTGGGACAAAGCCATTCAAGTTCTGGACCAAATAAAAATGTGTCGTGAATGTATCCAAAGTGTAATCAGTTGATGGACATTCCCTAAAGCATTAATGGACCGAAACTGGGACAAATCCATTCGTTCAAAAGTTATCAATTGTTTTTGTGTGTATCAGGAATATAAATATATAAAAATATGTGTGTGTGTGTGTGTGTGTGTGTATCTGTCTTAATATTTACTGGAGTGTATATAAATACCATATTATAGTGTATATAAATACTATATAACAATAATAATAATATGCATATATAAGTATATGCTATGGATGTCAAAATTTGGTAAATGCATTGTTCAATCATTACTCATTAAAATTACTCAGTAATATTATCATCCAATCATGGAATAACCATTAGCCGTAGTGACTGGATTATTTATTCACATTTCAGTGAATAACTAGCATAACGGAATCCTAACAAAATAATCCTCTTGAACGTACATGGGCGGTGCTTGCAGGCGAAGCCCCTCTTCTGCAAACAGTTGTTGTCATTCCACCGTCCGTCAGGGTACATCTCCACACAGTTCTCCTGGGCCATCTGGCCAGGATGGAAGGCCTCGTTGGGTTCTCCGGGGGCCCAGTTGAGGTAGCCGAGTGCTGTACTGTCGGTCCAGCTCCAGCCGACTGGGTGGGGGGGGGATACCGCATACAATTCAGTACTGTACCACCTCCAAAACTCGGAAATGTGCAGGTCAGTTCTGGTCCATTAGAACAAGGACAGGTTCTACATTGCAGCTGTACGGCTTCTGAATGATCGGTAGCGAGCCCAGACACATGCAAAGCTGCACAAGTCACTTTCTGACCCCTGTAATGGCAGCTCAGATAAGATTGACACAGGAATATGTCTAGAGGGTTCATTTATTAAGCTATACTGGACATTAGCCGGGTATCGGCTAGCTAAGCTAAGCTATGAGCTAAGCGGGAAAACATGGTGACAAGCTGATGGGAGGGGACATCCGATGATGTCACAACCTGTAGACAATCAGGACAATGGAGGCGTGACTCTACAAGTCACATATCCATAACACCCGCATAACATGCCACTGTGTGGACTCCTGTGTTCATTTGCACATAGACTGTTCTTGTATAGAGTTTTTGAGCCGTTTCCGGTTTACTTCCTGAACTACCCTCGTCTATGGTCTTCACTTCCGGTGCTTCAACAGGTCTAATCAGTGGGAGCAAACACCTACCACCTTATTTTAAAAGGGTGGCGGTAACTTGCGCTGTGCTATTCCACACCCATCTCGTGCGGATCTATGCCCCAGAAATGCATGATTCAATAATTGCTGCAACCCGTTCCATTTACTCATTCAAGTAGGAATTACCAGTGGAAGCAGCCATCCCATTGCTCTAGAAGAACATGTGACCACATCGGTGAGGAACTTCAAGTCAGATTTTGACTGTATTTCATCAATACTTATATAAAACGGTGAGTGAAGCGAGGTGAATGATGTGTAATTTGTCACATAGCAAGCTGTAGTAAGCAGATGTTGAAACATTGTGTGTTTTGTGTGACACTTTACACAGGGAAATATGCTGACACCAGAAGTGCCTTACACCTAACGGGACAAATGTCAGCCCCCTGTATCTGACGGGAAAACTCGTCTATATAGACAGCCATTGTACATAGGCTGTCCCTTACTCCCTGTACGTAGACTGCCCGCATATAGACTACCTTGACTCCAGCCAGAAACAAGAGTCTCCAATTGTGTACCACAGTCAAATAATTATTGTGAGTGTCACCACTAGAGGAGAAACCCCTTTAGTGCCATCTCTGCTTTCAGCAGAGATGGCAAAAGTACCAAAATGTCCTACTTAAGTAAGAGTAAAATACATTTGCAAAAAAACAACTTTAGTACGAACACAAAGTACTGATCTATCTACTCGAGTAGAGTAAAAAACACAGGCTCAGAAACATACTCAAAAAGTGTTTTGGAAAGTAAAAAGTATAGGCTCTAAAATGTACTCAAAAGTAATTTTGAAAGCATAAAGTACAAAGTAGAAAATTTAAATTTGATATAAAATACACTTTTTCAATGCCAATTTTACAATGTTTCAATGTTTGAATAAACAGACTACGTTTTTAACATAGTCTAACTTAATTCACTTAAGGTTCATAAATCCCACTGCCAAACATTGAAATAACATCTGTTGGCGTTACCGCCCCCTACTGGCTTATTCACACTATACATATCCCTACCACCTACCATGTGTGCGCAAAAAAAGTAAAGAGCCTGTTTTGGGAAAAGTAAGGAGTAGAAGTACAGATATTCATGTTAAAAATCTACTCAGTGCAAGTAAAAAGTCATCAGAGAAAAAGGTACCTCTAAAAGTACAGATAAATGGAAAGACTACTTAACTACAGTGCTTAGTATTTAGTATTAGTATTTATAAGTATTTGTACTTCGTTACTTGCCATCTCTGGCTTTTAGGGATCATCATTGTTCAGGGATCGTTTCTATAGACTCTGACTTTGAAATTGTCATACAAAATTGATTGGGGATTGAAGAAATGTCCCCCAGTATCTATTGATGCCTGAACAAAACTCACAGTTGAGGTCGCGGGTCAGTCCGAGCCAGACATGGTGTGTGGACTTGTTCATGAGACCGCGCAGGAACTGCATCTCCGCGCGGCTGTGCACGGACGCCAGTTCGGCGCCGTCGGCCATCTTGCAGTGATGCTCGGCTTCGGGCCATGAGAAACCCTTGTCCTGGTAGGAGGGATGACAGTGATTACTAATTTACTTGATTCATTGTCATTGTGTGACAAATATAACCTGCTCCTCAAGAAGAAGATTCTCGTCCATAGAGAAAATATGCTAATATCTCCAAGAATGGAAACCCATAATGCGGAATATACAGCATTGAAGACTAAATAAGCTTGAATGTAGTCCATCATTTCCAATGGTGGAAAGTAACGAATTACATATACTCACATCGCTGTAATGAATTACTTTTTAGTCATTTGTAATTAGTAGTTTTTGAAATGTGTAATTTTTACTTCTACTTAAGTACATTTTTACCTTAGTACTTTTAACTCGTTACATTTGAGTCCCCTCATGTTACTGATTACAAAACATATTGGTGGATGGTGAAAAAATGTTATTCGGGTGGAAAGTTAAACTTCTGTGCAGCCTGGTGAGCCAGAACCAACGCATCGTCCACGCATTGCACATGAAAATGATAAACAAATGAAAGAAAAAAAAAAGTAGGCTGAATTTGATTCATGACTCATGCTTGTTTTGCATTAAATAATTGAAAGTTATTTTTACTCATCTTACTCATTACATTTTAAATGAAGTAATTTTGTACTTTTACTCATGAGATCGGTTTTACTTTGAGATCGATAATTTTACTTTTTTAAGAAAAGTAAAGATACTTTTACTCAATTACAATTTTTTTTCTCATTCCAAAGACGCACCTGAGTCAAAACTTTTCATATTTCACCTCGTTCAAAACATAATTTGCTCATGCAGGTGTGGTACTGTACTTGCTGAATCGCGCTAAAGAGGCTAATGTTCAATCTGTGATTTACGATGAGATGAAGTCGAACAATGCATAAAACACATTTCAACATCCCTACCTGGTAGACAAAGTAGCAGTAGTCTCCAAACCGCTGCCATGGTAGGAGACACCAGCCAACCCCTGGTTTAGGCGTAGGAGGGGGCTTCTCTGTCAACACGGAGCCAAGAAAATGAAGAAAATTAATAAAGGTGTAATAAACATCTTTATTCGCAGACTCAGGGTCCATAACAACAGGTGCATATCACAAACAATGAAAAAAAAGCACACCACAACAGCACAAAACACAACAAAAACTATGACAATGCATAAGAGTCAATACATCCTCAATACATCCAAATCGAATATAAAAATATAGAACTATACACTTAAAAGACAGCTGTACCTTTAAATTGACAAACAATTCACTCACGCTCAGCCAGCGAAGTCTTTTAAGAAGAATTCCAAGTGCATCGTTATACGCAACGTGGAGTTTTTTCCGGCTTGCTTTCTTGTAGTTAACCCACAGGTATGTATCTATTTAAATCAGTATGATTTAAATAGAGATATTTTAACATCATCTGTACGGGAATGAAATGCATCTAATGATGAAATGGCCCTTAGGGGTCAGTGTCAAGCGGAGAGGCATTGGATACCATACCACGAGCATTCACACCTTGGTCTCCCAGTACGGAGTCTTCTGACAGGGTTCTTGCATTCTAGACCTTTCTAAGGGGAAAGACTAAAGACCGAAAGGCGCTGAAAGACTTTAAAAAAAAAAAGCCCAACAGAAATCACAACTCCCCAATACATAACTTAATTGGTGTCAAAGTTTGCACAGGCATGTGGGTGGCCAGGGGGCTTTTAAATTCAAAGCAAAACGGAACCTTCTTGGGGGTATCAATGATAATTATTGATATATTATAATTAGAAATGTAAACAATCTGAAAGGCTTAAAAATGTAAAAATTCATAACTCCCCTTTACATGACCTAAGCATGTGGGTGGCCTAGGGCATGTGCCTACCGATTTTGAAGCAAATCGAATAAAGTTAAAGGCACCCTTTCAGCCTTTAGTCATTCCCCTTTTTAAGACTTTTTTTATACCATTATGAGACACTTCAGACTAACTTCAAGACACTTGTTTCTGAATTTAAGCCTTTTTTAGCCCCCATGAGAACTCTGAACTGTTGGTATATAAAGTAAGAGCAGTGGTGGAAAGTAATGAATTACATTGACTTACTGTAATTAATTACTTTTTATGAGTAATTTGTAATTTTCTGAATAGTTTTTGAAATGTGTAATTTTTACTTTTACTGAAGTACCTTTTTACATAGAACATTTAACTCTTTTAACCAGGGCTTTGAACCGGTTCAAGGAACGAAAACGAAAACCGGGAACTTTTAGTATTTTCCAGGGAACAACGAAACCGGAAACATTAATATTTTTTATGTTCCGGAACAGGAACACTTATTTTAAAATAATGGTAACTGGTTAATACCGGTTTTATTTCGTTCCTCTTGGGGATAACACAAGAGTATTTACAGAATCTATGATGCAGCAGTGAAGTAGGAATCGTTGCGGGACTCTCTGCAGCGTGTTGTTGTGAGTACGCCCTGACATGCAACGAGACCTCGCTACAGAGCGCTGGTGAGCCAGAACCAACACATCGTCCACGCATCGCACATCGCTAGATGGTAGGAGTGCGCCGATCGGGTCCCCAAGCGCTCCGTTCGTTGCTGCTGCTCCCGGCACAAAAAAAATGCTGGATTTGATTCATGACTCATGCTTTTTTTGCATTAAATAATTGAAAGTAACTTTTACTCATTTCACTCATTACATTTTAAATGAAGTAATTTTGTACTTTTACTCGAGTACATTTTGAGATGGGTAATTTTACTTTTACTCTGAGTACAATTGGAGCAAAGTAAAGATAATTTTACTCAATGACAATTTTTCAGTACTCTTTCCACCTCTGAGTAAGAGGGAAGGGACCAACCAGTGGTCGTCTTGCAGATGTAAGGCTTGGGTACGTCACAGCCTGTGTCGTTCCAGGTTCCGTGGAAGAACGGTCCGGACTGCATACTGACACAGCCCTCGTCCTTGTGGAAGCTGGGCTCTCCTGGACCCCACTGCGTGAACAACACTGGCCAGCCGTCTGTCCACTGGTACTCAGCATACTCCTGAACAGGGCCAAAATCACATCTCAAACGTAACCCCTTCTAACCCTTAGGGCAGTGCTATTCAACTGGCGATCAATTTTTTCTGGTCCCCAGAGCAATCCATTAATTTGATTTTTTTGCTCAAACATGTTCTATCTATCCAAGATGCTGTTATTTACCTCACCAGAAGCACTAGAAATGTGTTGTTGAGGGTTGAGGCTAACTAAGTTTCTGTTCTTTACCTCAACAGATGCACTATAAATGTGCTGTAGTTTAAGTGAGCGGCTGCTGTTTACCACCATTTGTGTGTTGTTGTTTCAGATGTTGCTTGTTACAAACGGGAACGCACCATTGTTGCATAGAATGGGCCCCCGGCCCCTGGCCCATTGGGCTTCTGACTATGCGGCCCTCTGAGCAAAGTAGTTGAATAGCCCTGACTTAGGGCATGGGCCTATCATTTCCGCTGTAAGACATTTGCAAAATCATTTGTTTAGAACTTTTTCCATTTTAGAAATGTTTAATTGCATCCCTCGTAAAAGGAATGTCTTTTTTTGGGTAGGTTTCTTTGTAATTGTGTGGATCTCAGTGTCACTCAAATAATACAACAACTTGATAGCGACTTCACCTTCCAGTGAAAAGCATTGAAAGCCTCACATTTTTCCTGCACAGTAGAAATATTTATGTTTAAATCCAATATGGGACCCTACTGTATCAAACTAGCCCGGCCTGCTGTTCCCTACCGTACGCTTGAGACCGATCCATGCATCGGATCGGGCCCGGCCCTGCAGCAGAGCTCCGGCCACAAAGGCCTGGTCGTAGCTCATGTCGATGCTGGCGAGGTGACCTCCTTGAGCCACGCAGTCCTCCTCGGCATGCTGCCAGCTAGCCGGGCTAAGAACCAGGCGGTAGCAGCTGTTCCTCCAGCGTATAAAGTCCGGGGGACACGGTAGGACAGGCTGCGGTGGGAGTTTGCTGGCTGTAGGAGGCACATTATAGATGCAACAATTATCCATGCATGGGGGGAAATGACATTTTGTCCAACAGGAGAAAGAACCAGAGGAGAAAGTAGTCTTTTCGGTTCTACTGCAAACACGCACAGTCATAAAAGTCTAAGCTTACTATCACTACTGCCTGGTTAACAGCTCCAAAGAGAAACCAAATTATTTTAACTCTTTCTGTTCCAGGGGTCTATACATGTCCTAAGAAAACATTATTATCAAGACCTCAAAAGACATAGTTTTCAAAAAGGCTTGCCGGTGGAAGTTGAGGAGTGCTATTCCACTCCCAAAAGGTTCTTGTGCTTTAATAATTTGCCCATCCCATTGGTCCAGAGGAACAAGTAATCAGATCTGAGAGTAATTTAGAATTTGGCTATATTCCAGAATATTTATGCAGAGCGATGACTGAAAGAGGTGGATAATGGGTAATCGGTCACAGAGCAATTTTTTTCAAGGGCTTTGAACCGGTTCAATTTAGAACAATTGGAACAATTTGTAATTTCCAGTGAACAGAAACGAAACCGGAAACGTTATCATTTTTCATGTTCTGGAACAGGAACACGCATTTAAAAATAATTGTAACCGGTTAATACCGGTTTAATTTTGTTCCTCAAATGAGTGCACTTTATGTTGACTTCAAAAATAAAACAAAAGTATTTATAAAATCTATGATGCAGCAGTGTGAAGTATGAATCGTCACAGGACTTTCTGCAGCGTGTTGTTGTGGGTTCGTCCCGACACGCAATGAGACCTCGACTGAAGAGCGCTACCAGCGGGCAGCAGCAGGTCTCTGTAGCGAGTCGTTGTGGGTTCGCCCCGACATATATTATATAGCATTAAACAGCTGACAGGAACGAAATGAACCGTTCCAGGAACAATATTTTTTGTCCTAAGCAGTTCAGGAACGTCAATTTATTATTAAATTATAACCAGAATTCTGTTTCTGTTCGGAACAAACCGATTGGGAGAAAATATCGGTTCAAAGCCCTGATTTTTTCGCGTGTAAAATCACCTATTGAACACAAGGCCAAAATTTGGATCATAGCTAAGCCGGCCTTTTCTTAAGTCTGATGAGTCTGGTCATACATTTCTTCCTGTAGCACACAAAGCCGTACTCCTGGCTGCAGGCAGCGTCGTTCCACTTCCCCGTCTCCAAGTCATTGTGTGCGATGGCAGCACAGTGCTCCTGAGAGAGGGGACATGGTTATGAATGAATTAATTCATGGAATTCTTGAGAATAAATATAATACAATACAATACAAAATCCTCCTACTCACTGTTAGAGTTAATTTCTAATCACAGGTTAAAATCTAATCATAGCTTTAATATAGCCAGAATAAAATATTAGAGTATATAACATATTAATAAAATGCAATCGAGCATAATATAAAGCAAAAATAATATTAATAGATAATATTAATATTACTAATAAAATAGTAACCAAACCTACATGGTTGTGTAAAGAATAGCTGATATAGACTTATATAATAGAATTAATGATAGATAGACAAAAACATTCATTAGATTGGTTTGCTCTAGTTCCTTATAACTGCACGGTGTTTCCTGTGCAGTGGGCGTCGCTACCCACTGCACCTGAGTCTATAAGAGATTACTTCGAGTAAAAAGTTGAGGCAACTAGAGAGGGGGGGGGGGCTTTCTGGAGAGGGAGGAGAGAGTGAGAGGTGAACGAGGAAAGGAAACGGAAACAAAAACATTTATTCAAATGTTCCGGAACAGAAACGGAGCATTATGAAACTTCCGGTGTCTGAACGTCACTTCCGGTCTCATTTACCTGCCGTGTATTTGGCTATTTTTTCAACATGTGTTTTCGGTGGGAGCACACACCTACAGGATTATTTAAAAATTGTGGTGGTAACTTGTGGCGTGCTATTCCTCACCCAAATGCTCTTGTGCGGATCCGTGACCCACAAACGCATGATTTAATAATCAGTTCAACTCGTTCCATTGTCTCATTCCTTTTGGAAGGATAGTAGAAGCAGCGAGCCTATTGGTCCAGAAGCACATGTGACCACACAGTGAGTAACTTTAAGTCGGATTTTGACTGTAATTCATCAATATTTATGTAAAATGATGAATGATGCAAGGGAGATGATGTGTAACTGGTCACACAGCGACGTCTAGTGGTTGGATTTTGAATAGGGGAGCCTTTTGTGTGTTTTTTGTGAGCCACCGCAGTCCACTACGACAAGATTAAATGGAACTCATACAGACACCGGAAGGGTGTTTCATCCCGGCGGGACAAAATGCCACAAAATCCCCTGTATTTTGCGGGTAAACTCGGCTATTGTAGCAGTGTATTTGCGGAACGCTGTTTGAAAACTCACGGTGCCAGCGTGGTTGTTGGGTTCGTTCTCGCCCCAGTTGGTGAACAGCACCTGGGTGCCGTCAGCCCACGCATACTGGTTCTCAGCCAGCAGGTCGGTCAGACCGATCCAGGCCTGACCCTCGATGTCTACCAGGTAGCTGGACACAAAGTCTGCAGAGCCATGGGGTGTCTTTTATTAAAGATGCAGTCGCAGATTCTTTGCTATTAAACCATGTTTATGCATCCCGGGGCGGAGCCCACGGAGCAGGTTATGTTTTCACCCGCGTTGATTTGTCCCCTCGATAACTGAAATTTTGCAGAGTTGTTGGAAATGACAAAAGAAAGAAGTGATTCAATTTTGGTGCATTTCTGTAGTATAAGTAACATTGCTATGCATGATAAGTGCTATATAAAGATTGATATTAACGGGTGAACGAACGTGTGTTCGCTCTGTAATGACGTCACGCACCTCACGCACCTGTGCTGAGCACACGCCGAGCACAAACACACACACACACCTGTCTGTCTTCATCAGCGTTGGTATATAACAATCACAGATGCACATCACTAGATGTTATGCTATGCAACATCTAGCGATGTGCAATGCGTGGACGATGCGTCGGTCGCCAGGGTACTACTATACGAGCACTTGCATTGATAATGGCTTGCCACACATACTGCTAGCACTAAAAGTACTATTTTTGTTGTACCACTATGGCACAGGTTTGCAATCTCTGAGTGCTTCTAGTTGTTATTTCCTTTTTCAGTTATCCTGGCGACAAACCAATGCGACCAAAAATATAACATTCTTCCACGGTGCAGGTAATTAACCAAGCTTCTCCACTTTTACATAAACTCATAAATACAATAAAGAAATAATGCGTACCATTCTCATACTGGTTGTCTAGCACAGCCAGCTCTCCACCGCTCTCCTGACACCAGCTCCTAGCTGCTGACCAATTCGCTTTCAGCTCTCCCTTCCTACCCTGGAGTAGAAAGCATTTGTTCCTGAACAGCAGCCAACCTGAGAGAGAGAGAGAGGGAGAGACAGAGAGAGAGAGAAGAGAGAGAGACGTGTGTGTGAGAGAGAGAGAGAGGGGGGGGGGGGGGGAGAGAAAGAGAGAGAGAGACGGGAGAGAGATAGAGAGAGAGAGTAGGCCGGAGGGAGAAGGGTAGATAGAGAGATAAAAAGAGGCGGAGTTGGGGAGAGATGGATAGAGAGAGAGAGAGGGTGAGGGAATTCACCGTGATTCATCATGATACATAGACAGGGGGTTATCTGCCATGGAGATAAAACTGCATTTTTTCAACAATATGTACATGTCTATGTATATAGGGTGGAATTTTCAAACGTTCCGTTCTGAACGGTTCAGCCAGGCCTATCTGTAACGTTTTCGTTCTTGGAACCATTCCGCCACC
>OMKY01252805.1:7922-20783 GCA_900302395.1 Bregmaceros cantori
GCCTCACCCGCCGTCGCACGCATTGCACCGCATCTAGCCCGGGTTGACCCGCGTCCCGCGCCTACCGGCGCGGGACGCGGGTCAACCCGGGAGCTAATTGGGCTCGAATCCCAACCCGGACAGGTCCTTTCTGTGTGTCGAGATCGGTAAGTGTCGTCGTTGCGCTTCGCTGTGGAATGTGCAGTACCGTACTGTCAGGTTCAGGAAGGCAGGTAAATAAATTGTTATCGCTTTCTATAATTTCAAATCCAAATTTAAATTATTTTTGTGATGCGCCTCGAGGCAACTTCAGTTGTGTTTTGGAACTATACTATAATCTGCAGTCTTCATAACATACCAAGTTAAAATAACACTTGCCTTATAAGCACAGTCAAAAAATATGTAAAAATAATGTTTTTTCTCAGGTTGTTTTTCCTGCATAAGCCAGTTTTTTTTTCCCATTTTTATTGACACTATTATTCTGAAACAGTTCGAAGAGATCGGGGATAGACATTGCAGAAAAGCTTGTGGGGGGGAGTAGAACTTGTGGCACTATGGTCGCTGTGATATAAGCCGTTTTTAGGTGCAGCATCTTTAACCGCTTTGCCATTGAAGTGGTTAAAGATCGGGTGTTTAAAAGGTGTTCATAAAAGCATAACCTAGAGTAATGCAGAAAAAAAGTTGCATAGGTAGAAGCATTTGTCATGGAAGATTCGTTATAATAATATGACAAAAAAGACAGCAAAAAGCTTATCAGTTGAAGGGTTAACTTCTCCCTTCTCTGAATTTCTTTATTTTTTTCAAATTGTCTTCTCTTCCATTTGATTCATTTCAATGACCTGCTCAGCCTTGGCTCTCGCTCTGAATACGCACCTTAGAACACCGAGCGCCACAAATTAGTATGTGTAATGAGTGTTGAGAAGTGAACTGCTGTTGAAGTCATTAAAACCGGTCGCTGTTGTTTGCACACATGTTTTGTGCACATTAAAAATGTGCTACGCGAGCCACTGCCATTTGTCATACAGAGTCTCAATGTCTCTCAGCAAAGCCACTTTCCATAATGGCCTCTGCTAACTGACCCTTGTGAATTACGTATAATTCAAGTCAACTAGTTGTCAAAACAGCACATCAGTATTATTGATATTTTCTTCTTCTGAGGATGATGATGGAGCTGCACTAGTCACTCCCACTACATCCCACATCTCACTGTGTTTATTAAACACTGACTGTCCCTGTACATAGACTGTCCCTGTAGATAGACTGTCCCTGTACATAGACTGTCCCTGTACATACTGTCTCTGTACGTAGACTGTCTCTGTACGTAGACTGTCCCTGTACATAGACTGTCCTGTACATAGACTGTCCTGTACATAGATTGTCCTGTACATAGACTGTCCCTGTACATACTGTCTCTGTACGTAGACTGTCTCTGTACGTAGACTGTCCCTGTACATAGATTGTCCTGTACATAGACTGTCCCTGTACATAGATTGTCCTGTACATAGACTGTCCCTGTACATACTGTCTCTGTACGTAGACTGTCTCTGTACGTAGACTGTCCCTGTACATAGATTGTCCTGTACATAGACTGTCCCTGTACATAGATTGTCCTGTACATAGACTGTCCCTGTACATAGATTGTCCTGTACATAGACTGTCCCTGTACATAGACTGTCCCTGTACATAGATTGTCCTGTACATAGACTGTCCCTGTACATAGATTGTCCTGTACGTAGACTGTCCCTGTACATAGATTGTCCTGTACGTAGACTGTCCCTGTACATACTGTCTCTGTACATAGACTGTCCCTGTACATACTGTCCCTGTACATAGACTGTCTCTGTACATAGACTGTCCTGTACATAGACTGTCCCTGTACATAGACTGTCCCTGTACATCGACTGTCCCTGTACATAGACTGTCCCTGTACATAGACTGTCCCTGTACATAGACTGTCCTGTACATAGACTGTCCCTGTACATAGACTGTCCCTGTACATAGACAGTCCCTGTACATAGACCGTCCCTGTACATAGATTGTCCTGTACGTAGACTGTCCCTGTACATAGACTGTCCCTGTACATAGACTGTCCTGTACATAGACTGTCCTGTACATAGACTGTCCTGTACATAGACTGTCCCTGTACACTGTCTCTTGCAGGAGATACCAAGAAAAAATCCTAGTCTGTAAATGTGTGACATTGACAAAGTAATAAAGGTAATAGTCAGCACGGTGGTGCAGTGGTTAGCACTGCTGCCTCACAGCAAAGAGTATACATGTTCTCCCTGTGTCTGGGTGGGTTTCCTCTAGGCACACTGGTTTCCCCCACCACCAAATACATGTTCTAGTTAACCTACTCCAGGCAGTTCCGCTAGCCCAGGTGGTGGCTCAGAATCGGCGCTGTACTGCAGCTGCCCACCGCTCCTCAGGGACGCGTTAAATGTGGAGGAAGAATTTCACTTCACATGTGTGACTAAATAAAGTATCTTTATGTAGCGAGTGTGGACCGAACCGCATTAGAATCACACAACGCAATGTAATTGGACAAGAAGCACATGACGTAGGCGGGTGGAGTTCCCAGCATGCAATAGGAGCAGCAGGAGTTGAGAACTGGAAAACACCATGACCTAAAGTCTGTGCGCTATGACCATAGTTGGCTACGACGATGTATATAAACAGTTGGTTGCCCTATGGTAATCAGCTATACATTACCGTCGAAGCGATCACTCTGTGTGTATATACTCGATTACATTTCACCGTTGTTACATTTACCTTTACCTTTAAGCCTTTAAGTTATTTTTCCCAGCGCCGTTTTTCCATCTTTTATTGGATAGGATTAGTCGGAAACTGGGTTGAAGAGATCGGGGGTAGACATTGCAGACAAGTTGACGAGCGGAGTCGAACAAGCGACTCTGCGGGCGCTGCGGTAGACGCAGCACCACCAACACGAATGGGGTCGCGTTAGGTGCGGTGTCCATAACCACTCGGCCAACGCGGACCTTTAAGCCTGATTCTGATCCTTTGTTTCAACAGGATCTCCAGTTTTGCGGCAAAAACCTCCACCACGCCGCGACACGACTCTGGTAAGTCCTAATTTACTGTACGCCCTGCTGTAACTAGCTGTGCTTTAAGCTTAGTCTATGCTTCTGGTGGGCCTAGCGTCATGCTTTTATTGGGGGACTGCCTGGCTATTCATTCCTATGGAAATTCTCAGTGGCACATGGAAAGCCACGGAGAGACAGCATGACCTCACCGCGCTGGCATCTGTCATCATGATTTTATGCGCACTGCATACATCAGGCTGCAATGAAAATGTGCATTAACGCTGGTTGTGCATAAGACTCGAGTCATTTCAATTTCAATGCCTTAATCAAATGAAGCATCAATCTGCTTCTATGGCCAAATGCAAATTGACATTGGCCTTTGAAAGGGAGTGAGGGTTTAGCTCGCTTCCACATATTTTTGCGACCAACACCAGACACACTATGCCATACAGCTATAGGCACTGGTTAGGAATGTCAATAATGGATTTATAGGGGGGGGGGCACGGTACGGCACGGTGGCAGAGCGGTTAGAGAGCGTGTCCACCACACCATAGGTCGAGCAGTGCTGCAGGTTCAAATCCCCTGTCCGGCTTTGCTGCAATGTCTCCCCCCGACTCTTCATCCCAGTTTACGATTTAATCCTGTCCCTATCTCTCTCAATAAAGAATGAAAAACGGCTCTTGCGGGCAAAAAATAACTTGAATAATGGAATTTATAATAATGGATGTATAGTCAGATTGATTTATAATCACATTGATAATATTTAATCGGTTAGTTATCTTACCAAAGAATTAATCAAAAATGTGTCCCACAATATAGTGCGACAACTGAGAACCACTTCCTTCCGGTCCATACTAGCTCCGTAATATTCCAATTCTTAAAAGCGATACAAAATGAAGACCCATAATAGAAGAAAAAATATCACCACTCTCATTTTTTCTTCAGTTGATGCTTTGTTGAGGTGTCAGGTAACATATTTTGATCATACAGGTTGAAAGTCCTGCCTTGGATGCTACCGAGAAAATAAAAAAATAATAATAATTTGATGATAAAATGAATGATAATCAAATAATGCAGTCACCGAATGTTGACATCACTAGCACAGATAGATGATCGGACAACATGTCATGCCAGCCAGAACGAGCCAGAACCAACGAATCATTCATGCGTCGCAGGCAACGATCATTGGGTCTGGTAAAACCAGGGTTGAAAAACGCGTCAACAAGAGTGTCAATCAAATCATGTTATCCTGTCACAGCGCAGTATGTGGGACAAGCGATGTGGAGGCGTGACAACCAAACTCCGCCCACCTCTTGTGTTGCCCATACCAAACTCCGCCCATGCCCCGGTTCGAATAATTCGATTGGTCAGCCCTTATACGGGCGACGTCTGTGGCCTGCCTGATTTACCCAGACGCAATGAACCGTCTAGCAGCGTGCGATTTGTGGACGATTCGTTGGTTCTGGCTCGCCAGGTTAAGAACCTGCCTTTTTGATCAACCTGTCGAACATGCTCTCCTGTCTCCCCGTCAAGCTGACGTCTTCCCGGCAATGGCATACTTTGATGTCAGTTCAGTTAAATGGCTTACTTCATTAGTCCTACTAAATATTTTCAGCTGACAGTACAGCTGCATGCAGTGAAGTCACTATCACACAGTCTGTCTGTTTGATGTGGCTGTGGTGTTGAATGGACCTCCACAAGTTAACTGCGCTCAGAAACAAGTATGGCTCTGATCATTCTGTCATTTCTTAAAACATTTTTTGGATGGATCCTCTCTGCATTGAACCATGGACTTGAGGCAAACACTTCATTTGTCCTTTATCTTTAATGGCTGGGCGTGTTTTCAATCATATACTTTTTAAGAATATTGGTTGCACAAACGTGGTTTAAAATGTTATGTGAATTTTGCATCACAGGGGTTCCAGTTGCCTTCCCCTCCAGAGCCCCCTATCGTTGAAGCAGAGTACTACACCATTGCAGAGTTCCAGTCATGTATATCTGACGGCATTAGCTTCAACGGAGGACAGAAAGCCGAGGTAAGGAAGACCAAGGCTCTTTGGCAGAAAGCGAGCAGAGCACACATTGGGTTTGTGCGTTGTCACAGCAGAATTGAAAGGAACACAACAATCTGTCGAGCACTTATAAATCACATTTTTAAATGCACGGAAGTTCCACCAAATATACAAATTAACAAAAACGAAATTATTTTTAAAACGTCCTGTTCCGAACGGTTCAGGCAGGCCTATGTTTAACGTTTTCGTTCTCGGAACCGTAACATAATGTTCCTGAACCAGTTCGGAATGCAAACATTTCGTTCGCTCTTAAAGTTCCTTATATTGTGCAATGTTATGTTTAGATATAGTTTATACAGAATATATTTGGTGGACTTTCAAACTTCAGTGCAACTGTATTAACGTGAAAAAAACCTCATTGCAATTGTTTCCTCGTTTGTCCACAAGATGGAGCCAAAGATGCATGATATGTTGAAATATATAGAGAACGAAAAAAAAAAAGTTTTTAACCGGTTTGGTGGATTTCATTATGTTCTGTTCCTGTTCCGGAACAGTTGAAGAAATCTTTTTTTGTTTCAGCTTCTGCTTCTCTGACAATTCCATAAAATTCTGTTCGTCTTCGGTTTCATTTCCATTCTTGTGTACCTTGAACCGGTTCGGAACCCATGGAATGCATGCAATTGCTGGCTTGATGCCTTGATGTATTGGAGTTGCGTTTTAAAAGTAATCGAAAAGTGATGGAAAGTAATCCCTTCATTACTTTCAAAATGGGGTTGTGGGATTCCGTTGCTGATTACAAATTCTAATGACTTATCTTGTAACTGAAAGGCATTACTTTTAGTAAAACTAGCCTCCCCAACCGCGGGCGCGGTGACAAGAAGCTAAACTGGACGCTGAAAGTACAGCAGCTCCGTGTGTGAAAAGCACCGCATTCCGAGTGGAAACAGCGAGCAATGCGTTGCTTTAACGCTCCCAGCAGTAAAACCCATCACGACGGCTTTGTAGCCGCCCGTGTTGTTTCCACATTATGACTTAAAGCTATTAAACACACTTACACTCACACACACACAAGCACACACAAACCCCCACACACACACACACCAAATTCGGAAGAATTAATTCCCAACTCAGCAGTTTGGAAAAAAAGGGAACATGGAAGTCCATAATCTGGGGTATCTTGGGTTGTTTTCATCTTGACTATAAACCATCTCCGAGCTATGCAGCTTGACCACACAGCTGGTGATAAGCCGTTAATTTGACATGAATTCTCATTTTAATTTTCACCAAAATCAATGTTTTCTTTCACAGCTTGCACTTATATAAAGTGCAAGGGAGCTATTCAATCAGTGAAGTCATCAAGCAATGTGTATTTGTATTTTGTATTTGTATTTATTTTAATGACCACACAGCCAGCCTGGTGGAAATGTTGCAGGTTCCATACATTGAACATTTAACATACAGACACAGTAGTACAAACTAGGGGTGGGAATAATTGAGCATGACGCGATTCGATTACGATTCTTAGGCGACGATTCGATTATGAAACGATTATTGATTTATTTATTTTTTATGTATATTTATGCACTCTTCCCACATTTCTTTTTGTCTCACTGAGTGAGCATGATTCATCACTTGCAATTCAAAAAACAGTGTAGTTTTAATAAGAAACACTTGAATCAATTTCCATTATATTTTTAGTAAAATACAATAAAACTATATGCATTGGCGTTGGAAATGCATGAACATTTTAACTCACTGGGTTGTCCCACCTCTAGTCAAACACAACAAATAGAGTCACAAACACCTAACAGATGCATCACGATGGTTCTCGGTTACTGTTCAGGATGTTGATTGCTGAGGGAATGAAACTGGTTTTGTAGCGAGAAGTTCTGGAGGCAATTGACCGGTAGCGCCTCCCAGAGGGCAGTAGCTGTGAGGCAGAGTGTGCAGGGTGAGTGGGGTCTGCGATGATTCTGGATGCTCTTCCTAGAGTTAGTTTATGGTGGAGAGATTGGAGATAAGGGGTAAGCCGATGATTTTCCTTTGCACAGACTTACATTATCGCAGACTCACATTACTCAAAATGCTGGACAGGGCAGTGGCGAAGAAAGTAGGGTTGTGAGCTGAGTTATTGTTATCAATGCTTTGTGACTTTAAGTCAATGTCAGGGCCATTTCAGGTAACGGGTAATCTAACACAATATCAGACATTAATTTGATAGACAAACAGTAATTAGATTAAAGTTCTATACCCTAATAGCGCCTTTTCCCCAAAAAAACTTCCAAAAGAAGTATGGCCATATATTTGCAAGGTGCAGTGCTAATAATATATTGCGTTGATGCCGTGGAGATTCCTGCAATTCAACAGTAGATGGCACTGTTCATCAGCAATTCCTCATCATTTTTAAATGCATTTTTTGGACGCATGAGATAATACAGTGGATGACATTGTAAGGATTAATTGTGTGATTCTCAGTGGGCCCGCCACGCACACCCATGCCTACACCCCTGGGACAGAGTATGCATACATGCAATTAATTCTGCACATTTTCCCCCTAGAGATTTATTTTCAACTGTACTAGTGACGAGGAAGCTGTTCTTCATTCACAGAATCACCTTTCTTCAACATATTACTGGTGCAAGCAATGTGCACACAGGGAATTTAGGATCGAACAAAGTCAACATAAAGTGAAACGTCACACAGTGGCAGTTAATAACTCTCATAGTAAGGGAAAGTGGTAAGTATTTTGTCCATGGTGTTCAACAGCATCACCACACAGTGGAAGAAACATTTTCAAGTGTGAAATGCCTCTACTGGTATCTCATTGAAACTAGATTTTCAGGTGATTTACCTGAAAATATATTTGTATTACAATTTGCAACATTCATTAAGCAAGATATGACTAAACTTTTTTAAATACATATATATCTTCATTTTGCCGCTCTGATCTTTTAGGTAATCGAGAAGAACTCAGGTGGTTGGTGGTACGTCCAGATCGGAGAGCGAGAGGGCTGGGCGCCGTGCTCATATATCGACAAACGCAAAAAGCCCAATCTCAATCGACGCACAAGCACATTGACGCGTCCCAAAGTCCCGCCCCCGGCCCCGCCCGTCAAGAAGCAAGACTCCGTGGAGACGCCGAGCAGCCCCGGCTCGGAGGCGCCCGAGTCGCCGCTTTCTCTGGCAGGGGGCCGCGTGCTCGCCTACGAAGAGCCCGAATACGACGTGCCCGCCATCGGAGACCTCGACATGGAGTCGGAGTTTGAGTTCTTGCGAGGCGGCGCGTCGCTGGTGGACTGTAAGAGCTCGGAATCGAAGGCGAGCCCTCAGTCGTCTTTCGAGGACTGTCACGACGGAGGGGACGGGGACACGGGGGAATGCATATACGAGAACGAGGGTTTCCGGCCCTTCCTGCGGGACATGCCCGACCGGCCGCCTCCCAAAACTCCTCCAGCGGTTCTGAGTGCAGAGTCCTTCCGCTCGAGCATCCCCGGCAAACCCCCGAGTGAGTATGAAATGACACACATATATGTGTGTCGATGATGGCCATGGATCTTTCTGGAACTGGCCAGAAAAGCACCCTGAAGACCAAAGCATCATGAAAGATCCACGGTCTTGTCATGTGTTGACTCTCCTGAGCACTGCAAACATGGCATAATACCAGCTGCTCCTAACTAGTGTCACTTTTCAGTCAGGTTGATCTGCTAATCAGTGACAACACCTGTTTGCAGTGCACAGGTAGAAGCAAACGTGGCAAAAGTATTGAATTTTGTTAATGACAATCAAAGTGAAAATGGATGCAGACAGCACCAGTTTAGCATTTAGCATCTATCTGGCTTATTCATGGAAAACAATGTGGCTGTTGAAGCCTGCACCAGCAGAGGTGGGGCTGAATTAAAAACAATGCAAAAATCCAAAGAGAATAAAAACCATTGGTTGGGGTGACATACAAAGACATTAGACAAGCTAAGAAGCCAACGGATCTATTAAGTCATTTTGGGAACAACACCTGTTTGCAGTACACAGGTAGAACCAAACGTGGCAAAATGGGCAGTTAGTTGTTAGGAGAGATTTTATCAAAGACGTTATCACAGAATAGTTCAATTAAGTAAAATATGACACGTTATTATGTATCCAGCTGTTAAAATACCCTTTACAGCTGATAAGGTGTTGTTCAGGTCTATTTGTAGAATGCATTAAGCGGGCATATTGGTGTAGTTGTAGCTCAGTTGGTATGTATGATGACCGGCTGGTTGTTTGAATACCGGCGCCGAAAGTATCCATGTCAAGTGTCCTTAGGCAAGGTACTGAACCCCAAATGGCTCCCAATAGATCAAGGTTGAGTTTCTTGCGTGTCAGCTCACATTTGGGATAACGAGAGTATTACACATTTAAAAAAATTAAATAAATCAAATCAAGTGGTGACCTTGCTAATATCCACTTGTAATTATAAACAGCTTCCAGCTATACTGAGTATTTTTACCTGCGCCGCGAAGCACGTTACGTTTTTGGTAGCGTTGGTTTATTGGTTTGTCTGTCCCCAAGATAACTGAAAAAGTTGTGCCGGATCTGGATGAAATGTTGTACAGCTGTTGGAAATGACATTGATTCAATTTTGGTGCATTTCTGTAGCCTTGATATAATATAATCATACTTAATCACCAACTTACCAATAGATCGCTGGGCGCTCACCGCGGTCACATGACCAGACTTCCGGGTCGCATGGGGCCGCTGGGAAAAGTATTTGGCATGTTCGCAGGTGGGATTACAGCCTGTGGGTCAATCGCAATTGCGCTACTCGAGCACTTGGATTGCCACATGTACTGCTAGCAATTTTTTGTAGCACTACGGCGCAGGTTTGCACTCTCTGAGTGCTTCTAGTTTAATTCTATTATTTGAGTATTTCGACCTAATTCTGTCGCCATCAGGCAAGACTCCTCCCGTCCCCGCATGCAAGTCCAAAACAGACCTGAACAACGGCAAGTCAGCAGAGGAGTCTCCTTCCACACCCAAATCCACTTCCTCCGAGTCCACCCCCGACCTCTCCCAGCAGTCTCGGCCACTGGGAGGCAAGCCCAAGCCGGTGGTGCGTCCCAAACCTCAGATGGCGAAGGGATCCAGTGTAGATAAGATGGATATCAGCAGTCTGAGGAGACAGCTGAGACCCACCGGTCAGCTCAAGAATGGCTCTAAGGTAAACTGACCCGCTGATCAAATTGGAAAAGTTGGAATGTCAAAATTAGCATTAGCTGTCAGTGACAATCATGACATTTCTAGTGTTGTTATTCTCTATACTTTTTATGCATTAAAAATTGTTGTGGAGGGGGTCCACGTTGGCCGAGTGGTTATGGACACCGCACCTAACGCGACCCCATTCATGTTAGAGGCGCTGTGTCTACCGCAGCGTCCGCAGTGTCGCGAGTCCGACTACGCTCGTCGACTTGCCTGCAATGTCTACCCCCGATCTCTTCAACCCAGTTTCTGACTAATCCTATCCAATAAAGATGGAAAAACAGCGTTGACACCGGAAAAAATAACTTTAAAAAAAAAAGTTGTGGATATAACAAAAAGGGCAATGCCTTTTTCAGGAGCAAACTTTTCTCATTGGATGTTTAGGTCGCTATCACGACTACTATTACCGTTATATACTCCCAAAAAGTATTGAATTTTGTTAATGACAATCAAAGTGAAAATGGATGCAGACAGCACCAGTTTAGCATTTAGCATCTATCTGGCTTATTCATGGAAAACAACGTGGCTGTTGAAGCCTGCACCAGCAGAGGTGGGGCTGAATTAAAAACAATGCACAAATCCAAAGAGAATAAAAACCATTGGTTGGGGTGACATACAAAGACATTAGACCAGCTAAGAAGCCAACGGATCTATTAAGTCATTTTGGGAACATTTCCAACTCTTTCCTCAGCAATCATCCAAAGGTGAGGATTCCGAGACAGCCTCGGTCATCTCGTCCGAGGACTCCTTCTCCTCCCAGAGCACGTCCGACCTCTCCTCCAACCACTCCAAAGGCAGCCGCGGGCCCACTGACTTCGACTCTGACGGATACTCGGGCAGTCTCTACCGCACCACCGACCCGTACGAGAAGGTAACCATTAGGTGGACAGAGTACAAATCACTATAGCTTAACAGTCAGTTCAGTCTCTACCGCACCACCGACCCGTACGAGAAGGTAACTACTAGGTGGACAGAGTACAAATCACTATAGCTTAACAGTCAGTTCAGTCTCTACCGCACCACCGACCCGTACGAGAAGGTAACTACCGCACCACCGACCCGTACGAGAAGGTAACTATTAGGTGGACAGAGTACAAATCACTATAGCTTCACCGTTTAATCCAAGAATGGAACTCATTGTGCAGACAGACAAAAAAAGAAACAGCAAGCATAGATCAGGCGGTACTTGGCTGCTATGAATTCTGAAATACCGACTAGAACTCCAAACTAAAAGTATGCAGTCTTTGCTGACTGCTGAATGGATATCCTGGAAACTCAACTCAACTCAAAAGATTTTTTATATAGCGCCAAAATCGCAACCGAAGCTGCCTCAAGGCGCTTCACAAAAGTGATTTTGTTTTTAGATTTTGATTTAAGGAATATAGCAGCTATTTACCTAACTACCTTTCAACCTTAATTTCCCAGTTAAGGATTGGTTCCAAATCTCCTTTAACAGAGGACTGGAAAGAAGAGAGAAGAAAAAAGAAGGAGATCGAGACTTTCAATCAATCTCGATCTCGGCCTAGTTGAAAAAATTACCTACAGTTTTTGATTAGTTGTTGGTAATGTTAATTTGTTTTGAATGGTTAACAAATCCCTTTAACGGAGGACTGGAGAAAAGAGGGGATTGAGCATATAATATAGATAGAAGCATCAATAAACCCCAGAAATGTTGTAGAGCCATGCTTTATGTAGGAATTGTGACGTCACAGTGGTCTTGTACGAATGGTAAAGGACAGAAGTACCATTCTCTCTAGCCTCCAGTCAACCCCATCCTCCATACATTTGAGCAGTCCATTGGTGCTAGGGGCTCCTGCATCCTTCTTGAGCATGTCCACGTATGTTAGTTTGGGGCGTCCTCTTGACCGGTGCCCAAAGCACCAGTTTGTTGCCTGCTAGCTTTTTGTGTCCTAAATGGTATCTTGCCATTGCATCAGTTGGCAGCAAGGACAAAGTCAGCCGTCTTGAAATATTTTATGCTTTATATAAAATTACATTTATAGTCTTAATCATAAAACTAAACAACTATTGTGAAAACAAAGATAAAGATTACAAATTTAGGGCAAATCCGTCCACATTGCCAAAGATTCGGCCATCTTGAATTGAGCCAACTCGTGAGTGTTGGCCTCTAAATCTCATCAGTTCGTGAACCTGCATTAATACAGCAAATCCGGGACAAATGAATCAGTTAGGGGTGCACCGATACCGTTTTTTTGAAAACCGATACGAGTACGAGTACTTTAATTTCAGTACTCGCCGATACCGAGTACTACCGATACCGATACCGGAAAAAAATGAAAATTTCTTCTACGAGAGGTCTGGCTATGGCTGTGTCCGAAATCGCTCCCTAACCCCCATATAGTGCACTATATGGGGTGCACGCCATTTTGTAGGGGTGTCCGAATTCTCCATGTACCCTAGATAGTGCACTGAAAGTATCCCACAATGCACTGCGAAATGTAGTGAGCATCGTATGTACCCTAGACGAGCAAAATAACCCATAATGCATTGCGAGACGTTTTAAAAATGACCTAAACTTAATAAAAATGCCGCGGCGGGAGTAAATAACGACCGACCACGGCAAATAGTTATAC
>OMKY01252809.1:3401-13590 GCA_900302395.1 Bregmaceros cantori
TCTCTCTCGCTCTCTCTCTGCTTCTCTCTCTCTCTCTCTCTCTCTCTCTCTCTCGTATTTCTCTCTCTCGCCTTTCTCTCGGGGCCACTCCGTCTCCGGATATCGGGAGGAGGAGGGAGAGACAATGGCCGTGTCTGAAACCGCTCCCTATCCCCCATATAGTGCACTATATGGGGGATAGGGAGCGGTTTCGGACACAGCCATTGTGAGCCCTCCCCTGTCGCCTACTTTTTCCCTCGACGGCCTCCTCGGCCATTCAAGCGCGTGATGAGACACACACACACCACACACACACACCACACACACACACACCACACACACACACACGCACACACACACAAGGTGTTGGCAGCTGTCGCGACTTTTGCGACTGTTAAGTCGCGTTAGTTTTATACACCAACAAGTGCTGCGACTTGTAACACACGACTAAAGCGACTTGGCGACCGTAGGTCGCGTTTGGTTTGTACACACAGTAAGAACACGTGGGAAAATAGTTATATAAGCTGCACCGGCCATTTACTGAAATTAATATTTAGTTTAACAGAACAGAACTGAGCTGATCGGAGCTTGAAAACAACCTTGCAGCAAAACAGAACTGTTATTGATCGCTGTACTCCTCGTCACTGAACCCATCAAACTTCTCCTCCTCAGTGTCGGACTGGAAAAAGTCAGAAAACCAAGTCACGTACCGCTTCTGTGGCCCTTTTTGTTGCCATGGTTACTATGTACCTTTTCCAGCCTTTCAAATTGCGTTGAGCTTTTCCAAGCAGTTAGGATTGACCGACAGACGGCGGAAAACCATACTCTTCGCATGCCAGTGTTTTTTTGCCATTCGTCATCCAACATAGGAGCTTTCACGTCAGACTTGCGCAATGGCGGCTGTGTGTCCTGCGCCGTCACAAACTAGTGCGGCTTTTTATTTTATTTTGGACCAGCGCGCCAAACAGTGGCGTAGCCAGAAATGTAAAACAGTGTGGGCCATTAATGAACCAGTGTGGACCAACTTTTGACGCCCCAAACGCCGCAATTTTAATCAACCAGGCGTCCGGCTTAATGCTGCGCCTTTAGGACGGTCCGTCCTAAAGGCCTGGCCACCCTACTTCAAAACTCCTATATAGGCAGTAGGTATATAGGTTATGTTAATAGAGGGAACAATATAGGCCTACCTATACTACAAAACAAACAAACAAAAACGAAATCATTCAGAAGAGAACAACTATACAGGGCCAGTTTCTTAAATAGGCTTACTGAAATACACCTTAAATGTGTTTAATTAGTTTTAATATCACCTTAGGTCTAATATCTATTAATATTATTATAATTATGACAGCTAATATTGCAATATATTCTTATCACTTTTTTTTATTCTGCCCATTATTATTAATTACTATTATTATTATTATTACATTAAATTATTTGAATATTATGTGATTTCCTGTACTTTCCTTAATTTTAAAATATGGCAATGTGATCAGGGATTGCATTTCAAGGAGTAACTTCTATTTAAGGGATTAAAAAGTAGCAGCCCATTACTCTCTGCACAAGAGTAAAGAACAATATTTCCATGGGAATTACATATAGTTAATTAGTTAAATAATTGCATAACTGTGCAAATATTTAGTTTATGAGGAAATGTCAGTGCTACTTTGACATTACACGACATTACAAGAAATTATTTTTGTATGCCACAATTCTGTTTGTTTATATTATCCATTATTATTAATCTAATATTCCTTCATATTTTCTAAAATCTGTATATATCCTTCAATTGAAGTGTCCTTGCTCATTTCATTTGGTATAGATCCTAGCTTGCCAGTTATTTCGTTATGTGAATTACAATTACTTTACAGTACAAATCATATTTTCATTGATTTGTATACTACTTTGTACAATGGAAGATGTCGAAATGAAGACATTTTTAAATGGAGCATAGTATTTCAGTTGCTGCTGATCGGCTGATACAAGTTTTGTAATGAAGTAACCTAGCATCTCGCTGGCATCGCATTTCCACACTGCTGTGCTCCACAGCTTATGGGTGAGGTACGGGGGCAGAGGTGGTGGAGAGAGAGCCAAGCCAAGGGGCGCTATTTTTTTGCAACGTCGGGGCAGAGTCGCCGGCTGTCAGCAACCTCTACAGCGCGTAGGGAGTGGGGTCGCTGCAGATGGTTAGAGGTGGAGGCAGCGCCGCTGCCCGATGGCATTGAAAATATATAGAAGGCTGATGCTTCATGCATACCTTCGCTGCTATGTTTGCCGCTTTTGCGGGGTAAACGGGTGGTCGCACGCCCTGCCCGTCTCCTCATTGGCCCATTCATTAGCGTCATCCACATCATTTTGTGTTATGTTTTATTTAGTAAAAAAACCCAAAAAAACACCGCAGGCCATCAGGCCACTCAGCTGATCAGGCCATCGGGCAAATGCCCGAAGTGCTTTCCTTAAAAGACCAGCGGTGTTCTATATTAATGTAAACGCAGCGATCGAAATGAGAGACTTGGATGACGAATGGCAAAAAAGAAAACCTGGCCGCATGCGATGAGTATCGTTTTCGGACGTCTGTCGATGGATCCTCACTGCTTGGAGTTGTGAAATGATGGACTTGCACGAGGGTAGATGAGCGTCCTGGTTCACCCCGGGCTATGGCACGGGGTGAACCACGGCAACGCAGATCGCCACAGAACTACAGAAGCGGTAAGTCTCCGACACTGAGGAAGAGGAGTTTGATCACTTCTGTAAATAGTTGTAATATTTAATACGCAATTGTGGTGGATATGTTGTGTGACATTAATGTGACATTATGGTTAGTTGCCCGTTCGTAGCCTGTAATAATTTTGGACTCCTTTGATGCTAGGGTGGACCAGCTGTCAATCATAGTGGCACCGGCCCATTGCGGCCCTAATGTGCCTACGCCACTGGCGCCGAAGGAAAAAAAAAAAACAATAGCTGCGCCGCCTCATAAGCCGCACAGTTCAAAGTGAGGGAAATGACTAGTTTAAAATAGCCGCCGAAGCAATCAATACTTGGAATAGCTTGTGTGGGTTCGGGTATATTGCTGGGACGTTTGGTGCCGCTTGCTTCACCACTTATTAAAAGGACTGGCAGGTATTGAATTACATTCGGCATTACAGGTCTTTAGCACGTTACGTTGTGAAAACGGCTCTATTCGCCCAATCACATGGCCCCACGGTCAAAAAACTAATGACAATTCATGTGAGGCTGAGCGACTGTTCTATAGCTTTGCACAACTCCTTTTTTGCTTCCATGCTGACTTCTGTATAAGACATAATGGTCATGTGTGTGCATATCATGATACTTTCAAAGAGCCATTCGGTCATTGGGACATTGCATTGTTTCTAGGCTGATGTCATACTGACAAGCAACTTGGACCAATAGACAGCATTCTAGCGTGGACGCTGGTATACTAACACTCAGAGGTCGGCCAGTCCTCTTCCAGACAGGTCCTGCCAGGTTTTGGTTCTGGAATTGGAACTGGTGTTCTATCACTTTGCAGTGCCCAGCTAGAAAGAAAACCTGGCAGGACTTGCTTTCTGGAACGGGACTTGACCACCTCTAACAATTGCATGCTAGGTTTATGTGCAGCAATTACTAAAGCTAATAACACAGGGCTCAGCTATACTTGACATGCAAGTATACAAGAAAATTAGACTGAGATGATCTTTTTAAAGGTAAACTGCGGAACATTCCAGTGGTCTTATCTTCCCGGAAACCAGGATGGATTGGAAGTAAGGCTGCATTTGAAATTGAAATCCGATTTTGTTGTATTTAAAAAAAAAAAGTGGTGTCAAATAAGATTTGCCTGTCATGCTAACACTTTATTACAATTGTCCAATGAGTAATTCCAATTGAACTGGTTTCATTGATATAACTTGTATGAACAAGATTGATATGCAATCATAATCTTTAGTCTAATTGTTAATCTTTAGTCTAATTGTTAGTTCTCTGTACTTCATTTCAAACCTTGGAATGATCTTTAGAATAGGGAAAAAATTGCAGTGTTATGTATAGCTTTTTAAATTGTTTGATGTAAAACATTGCTAAAGTTGAGACGCGAGTGTGATAGCAAACAATTGCAACAATCATTTATTGTAAATTACTTTTGCGCTATATTCCACCGTATAGTGGACATTGTTGCACCTCGACAATAGATATTAAAGTATGACATTACTGAAAATTTGTACTGAAAAGTTTTTCCAGCCATGTTGATGCAGACCTCTCTAACTCAAACGGTGGCTTTCTTTAGTTGGGATTGGGCCAACCCTGTGTTTTTTTCCACTCTGGTTTGAGTCGATGTGGCTAAGATATGCTAATGAAGTACTACTGTTTGAATTGTGTCCGTCACACTTGTAGAATGCAGCAGTCATAGCTGAGCCCTTATTGCTTACATACTAACACTGTTTTACCGTTTAGACAGTATGATGCATCTCATATTAATCAAAACTGTCACATTGTATTGTGCATGCTATGTCTTAACCTGTCTGTCATTACATTATCAATAGTCTGAACCAACCATACATTACGTTTTCAGTATTTATTTATTTTTTTACTGAAACCAGGTATTGCAGTGAACAAATACAACTGAATTGAGCACCAATTAAAAAATCCCCAATTATAAGGTGCACGGTTTTTGTTTTGATCTTTTGGCACAGTACTTTTAACGCACTGTGTTATGATGAGATAGTAGCCATTTAAGTTGAAACGTCATCCACACCTTATTTTTTTATTTTCACACCCAACAGACCATGGCACTTCCAACAATGTGACATTTTTGTCTTCACTATCTTCTATACTGTTTTGGCATCATGGATCTTCCAAACGGATCTCTTTGAACTAATCACCATTCTTCTAGAAGAACAGTGAAAACCACCATAACAGAGGATTTCTTCCTGGCCGTGGAACAACGCTGAACCTGGTTGAAGCAACATTCATCAGTTTCTTGTTATGTTGCAATGACAGCCGGAAGACAGCGGGTGGAATTATTTCCCGGTGTCTTCACTCTGGTGTTTCCTTGTGCTTTGGGCTGTGAGTCGACAACACTGGGACACATTTGAACTGTATTCCCTGGGTCTTTTTTTATTTTAACATTAGATCATACTCTTATTTTGAGTACATGCCCTAATTTTTAAAGTTCCTTCATGACAGGGGCATTCATGGTGACAATCCAATAATTTAAAAATTAAAACATGGAACATAACATCCGAGAACGTTTTGGTATCTTTGGCAATAAGCAAGTCTTTCATGGAGATTGAAAATTGAGTCATTTGTCTTTTTTTGTTGCTAACTTTTCTCCATAGAATCCGATGTTCTTCATCGGATGGAATGCCTTCCTCTTTTTTTTTGAGCCATTTGACTGTTCAGCTATGTCTGACGTCTTTGTCAGGAGTGGGTCTAACGTTCATTTGACAGCCATTTCTTTTACCTCTTTCCAACCGCTCTAGTCAGTTTTAGTTGTTTTTCCACCAGCAAGTAACCAGGTAGTATTTTAGGACCCGCCGTTAAACCAGTCAGGGTTGGATAATAATGCAGTATGTGTAATCAGTTATTACATGTAGATTACAGTATCATTACATTTCTCAGGAATAGGGTATTGCATGCATTTATATATTCATGATCAAAATCAAATCACTTCCAATTTTCATTTATTTAAAAATCAGCTGCTTTCATATTGTATTTATAGGGAACCATTTTCCTCTACAACAATTGTTTTAATATTTCTTTTAGAATTTTCAACAACGTCAAATGTGCGTAGAGAAATTGGAGGCTGCACAAAACTGCAGACAGCTGGAGGTATTCATCCTCAAAACGTGATGGAAGCAACCGTAAAACCCAGAAAGGCTTTTTGTAGGAATTGTGACATCACCGGGCATGGTGCAGGGTGCTTCTGTTAGTTTCCAAGAATTGGAACGTGCCGTTCCTGTCTAAATTCCCCTTTGGGCTGAATGAAAATAATCTTGACATATGTTATTCTACCTCTTGTAGAGTGTTGGCAAACACCATTTTTCTATCGCACAAAGGGAAAAAGTCAGCCATCTTCAAATCTCTTATGCTTTATATGAAATTAAATTCATATGCTTCATCTTAAAACCAAACAACTATTGCAAAAACACAGACAAGGGAATTCGGGGCAAATCCATCCACCCCATCAGAAGTTATGGACCAAACAAAAATGTGCCACCTTGTTGGCCTCAAATCTCATCAGTTCATGAACCTAACCTAGCATTAGCTCTCCTCTCAAACGCAGGATATAACGCAGCGGTAGTGGCACACGCAAAATTATTGCATCCCGTACTATATATATACTAGATATAACAAAGAGTCATGACTATTCAATTACTTGCCGATCCGTCTGCAAATGGTCTGGATTCGACCAACTGACCTTAAACGGGACATTGGATCAGCACTTCTAGAGAAGGAAGACTTTGTTGGTGCACATTCTGCTACAAGCGGAGATAGTGAAATATGATGAAAAGATCTTCTGATATAAGAACTCTGTTTATGGGAAATTGTGTTTATAACTTTGATTTTTACAAATGTCTTTCGGTTTCTTTGGCAAAAGCATGTTTTTTTTTTTTACGTGTGATTTGATTGACCTCTATAGATGTTGCCACTCAAATAGTAATCTATGCCGTTGCAAAATATATCTTTGCAATAATCTCGTTTTTGTCCTTGAAAATTCAAATGGAGCAACAATTACAAGAGGTGAAGCTTGTCAACCTGAAATGGTGAACTATGGAAATGTCAAAGCATATGTGCAAGGTTCAGTAACGAGAAGTGTCAGCAAAAAGCTGAATTTTAATTGGTTTAGGCCAACTATCGAGTCTACTTTAACCACTCCTTGGTACCAGATTCGATATTTTTCATCAATATATTCTGTTTCCGTGATCAGTTGCTTTAATCAAGCCAATTAACTTCCTAAATTATTATTCCTTCATAATGCTGTGCATATTTCTGCTGCAGTCAGTCGTCACCTCTCCAACGCTAGTAATCTGTGTGCAAATTTACCTCGACACCATTAAAGGATACCAGAATTCGTATTGAAATATGTACTTACCTGACCTTGGCCAAGTTGAAACATGCCTACGTGTGGGCATGCTTCAGTACTAGCATAGCTTAGTTCTCTGGAACCAAACAGGGGTGAAGATGGGAGCAAATAATCTTCCAAATGTATAGTGAGTTGTCGCATAAGCAATGTTTGGTTTCACAGTCAAATCAGATGATTTTTAGTTCAATAGTCGCCTTTGCTTAAATGGGGATAAACTTGAAACTATGCCAACAAAGTACAGCCATAGTGAGTTCACCCACTGCTGCAAGATGGATATGTTTCAACTGCCAAGATCAGGGAAGAACATATTCCAGTATGACATTTTGTGGCGTTTTCCATTCAAGGGCAATTCTTTTTTTTTCACATTTGACCATCTTCTCAGAATTCAATTCGGATAAACTCTTGGTTCATCAACTTTGTCCATAATGGGAGCCTTGGTGAGCCCTTTTGGCACTAGGATATTCAGTGATGTTTGAAGTTGCACCGAATATTATGTGCAAGAGAATCTCTACTTTCTTTGACAAATTGTGAAGATTTTCCATTTCAGACCATTTTTCACTAACCACTTTTCCTTGGCATTCAAGGGGGTTAGTCCTATAAGAAGTGCCGCAATGCACCGCTCATGATTTGCGTCAAATTGGCACATTTGACGCTAGAATGGATCAACTTCTACTTCTCCCACTAACGCTCTCGTCATGGACAATTTCCTGGAATCTTTGTGATATCAGTCCAATGAAAAACTCATCCTAAGCTCCCATGAGCGTGATTTCGGCCAAAATTTAAAATGTTGCTCTAAATGAAATAGAACGCACAAGGATGAGTCCTAAGGGCTAACAATGAGATCTTTGCCTTGGTCAGTATGTGAGAATAGGAGGGAATTTAATTCTCTAACTCTACTGTCCTCTGGTGTGCCAGAAGTATTATGCTTATTGATGCTACCAAATTCCGTCACTAGATAGAAACTCATCTGCACTCATCACTCAAAGGTTAACGTCAAGCTATTAATACACAACATTTGAAAGAAAAAATGAACTGAACGGTCATATAACTTTTAGGCCGTATCGCCCTGCCAGTGTCCTAGAAATATGGTCAAATGTCAAAAGAAACTCTGGCTTACATCAATTCTGCAAGTTGTTTGCTGCGTGGTTGACGTTTACTGGCTCTACTACTGCCCATCTCCGACAGGTGGTGAGTCAGCGGTTTCCTCAGAACAGCATCGGTGCTGTGGGCAGCGCCATGTTTCTCCGCTTCGTCAACCCAGCCATCGTCTCCCCATATGAAGCTGGCATTCTGGATAAAAAGCCCCTGCCGAGGATAGAGAAGGGTCTTAAGCTCATGTCAAAGGTATGGCATCATGTGGAATATGAGAAACCTTTGTATGCTTAGGACGTGACTAGACGTCTCCACCAGTGGTTTTTCGAAGACGTAACCTCATGTCTTTGCACTCTTTCACCTGGGCTAATCCCGCAGATGAAATTCAAACTTGCATCATGAGGAAAGCTATTTAAAAAGCACCGCAGTGCCCATGGAGTGGCCGTTACGTTGTGCGACGCAGTCAAAATGAGTGAATCGCCGCCGTCCAACGCCATGGCGATTGACGTCAAAACGTGCACCCATGCGTCTATTTACTATAGTTTCTGAGCGTGCATGCACGTGTGTGTTCCCTATTATACTATTTATACACATCTACGTCATTGTGCGCGCGCGCGCGTGTCTGCACGTGCATATATCTATGCCCGTGTGTGGCCCTGAAAGCTGTGGCAAACCAACTCTTTGTATTCCAGGACCTGGCTTAATTTTTTGGGTCTAAAGGAGCACATTTTGCTACTTCGAAGTTTTAAGCTGCTTCTTATGAGTGGATCTTAACTCCAGACTTCCACAGACGTCTTACAGAAAACACATACTTCAACGTCATGAAGATGTTTTGTAAAAAAAAGTTGTAAACAATTTTCCTACAAAGCAGATATCCTCTTTACACTATAATAATAATAATCACTGTGCAGATATAATTTGTTGGGAGTATTTGGCGGACCTTCACACATCGCTGCTCATTTTTTTAAGTCAAGTGGTTGGTGCTGAAAGAGTTATGCTGTGCCAGATCATTTCTTGTGGAAATACACAAATGAGTTCCTCAAAGACATCCCATGCCTGGTAAAGGTTATGACCTTGGGAGATTCATGATTGTAACAGTTGATTGAGGTGAGACATGTGTAGTCACAGTTGAAGAATGGTTGTCAATAGAGATGCCAATGATGAATCTAATGACATTGTTTTATCGATTTTAGTATATTAATCTTTGTTGATTCACATTCATTCTCAACTTTGATCATATTCTAATGCTGTTTCTCATTGTCTGCTTCTAAAGATCCTCCAGAGGATTGCAAATCATGTGTTATTCACCAACGAGGAGCACATGAGGCCGTTCAACGATTTTGTGAAATGCAACTTCGATGCAGCCAGACGGTGAGTTTGTTCACGTTTTTCCTTCTTCTGTAAGAGGCTGTTCTTGTACGAGTTATGCTTAGATGTAATTTGTAAAGAGTTGTCATCCCCCACATACTTGTAAAGTTGTTTTTGTCTACAGGTCGGGGGAAGCCTCAGGTTCACAGTTGTGTAGTACAGACACTGAACACCAAATTGCTCTCAATTGGTTGTGGCGAATTCCTTGCATGACAGCTGCCAGCATAAAATAAAAATAAATTCGCTCACTGACATCACTTAAACCAATAGTGGCAATAATCAAAAGTACAGTACAACTGTTACTATGATGGTGGTGTGTGTTGAATTCCCTTTCTTGAGGACTGGTAATCAATCATATTGTATCTAATGTTTATCTTGCATCTAATGTTTATCTTGCATCTAATGTTTATCTGGCATCTAATGTTTATCTTGCATCTAATGTTTATCTTGCATCTAATGTTTATCTTGCATCTAATGTTTATCTTGCATCTAATGTTTATCTTGCATCTAATGTTTATCTTGCATCTAATGTTTATCTTGCATCTAATGTTTATCTGGCATCTAATGTTTATCTGGCATCTAATGTTTATCTGGCATCTAATGTTTATCTTGCATCTCATGTTTATCTAATGTAGGTTTTTCCTGGACATTGCGTCTGACTCTCCACCCAGT
>OMKY01252810.1:1846-14238 GCA_900302395.1 Bregmaceros cantori
TTTCAACTCATTGCACATTTTTCACCGCAATTATTACTTTTTTTTTTGGCAGTGAGGGCTGGGGTGAAGGCCCAGCTGTAAAGTTCACGGTTCGCCACTGTATTGTGCCATGTTAAGTTTAGATTTAGTTTATACAAAATATATTTGGTGGACTTTGAAACTTCTGTGTAACTGTATTAACATTAAAAGGGGGTTTAAAACGCCTTTACATTCACTTCCTCGTCTGTCCACAAGATGGACCTCAGATGCATGGGGCTTGATGACTGACAGTGAAAGTTGGATGGATGCACAACCGGAAATAGTCTCCCAGACATAAGAAATGTATAATATATAGGGAACAGAAAAAAAACTACGTTTTAACCGGTTCTGTGGATTTCATAATGTTCCGTTTCTGTTCCGGAACATTTGAAGAAATCTTTTTTCGTTTCCGTTTCCGCTCCTCCTAAAATTCCATAAATTTCCATTCGTTTCCAGTTTTCGTTTTCGTTCCTTGAACCGCTTCGGGGCCCTGGTTCTGGGAAGGGGTTAGGGTCGGTGTTAGGTTCAGGGTTGGGATTAGGTTTTGCGTCAGGGTTAGGTTTAGGCTTAGGGTTAACCTGTAATGGCGCCGTGCCTAAACGACTTTGTGGCGAAACAACTTATATCCGCTCTCCCTTGTCAGGTCCTGAGCAATGGTAGTGCCCTGGAAGCACAAGCCTAGATAAGATGCATAGTCAGCTGGTCTCAGCTGAAGTCTGCTGATATACATACAATTTTGTAGTTATGTGAATGAGTGTAATGTCCACTTTTAACATGAGTAACAAACTAGTTGTCTAAAGTAGCTTTGGCCGCTTTTGAAATGTGTGTGACATTTGAATGTAACTTCTGTACAACTGGAACAACACTTTCAAATCCAAAATGAGATGCACACACATTGTCACAGTGTTTGTTTAAAAGCATAGTGCGTGTTCTATTGATTATAATAAAGTGTAATTATTTTAGTTTTTTTTTTATCCAAATAAAAGGGAACCGCTTATTTGGTTATTCGATCGAGTCCGATTATTCAATTCTCAAACATGATCCCATCAACGGCACGCACATCTCGCTCGCACAGCCCCTGGTGGTGAGACGCCGCCACGCCCACGAGTTGTACAGTACCAGGCAGGCCGCGTCTCCCCGCTCCAAGATCCCGCGAGATCTCCCGCTCTCTGTGGACAGCCGTCGGAAAGGAAAAACGCGAGATCATGCAAATAATTTATTGTGCCACTTAATTTGTAGTGACGTAATCAAACGACACTTGATACGGAGTGAAGCGATGCTGTAACAGAAAGTTACGGTTAAAAATCAGTAATCAGCAACTTAACCCAACTACCACATTTCAAACGTAAAGTAAGGGATTGCATTACATGGTAACACTTTAGAATAACAGTCCCTTATGCATGCTCATAAAGCATTTATAACACTTTCAAATATTACATACATTACATACAAATTATGAACAAAACATTAAACGTTTCTAAATGTTGAACACAAATTGTGTAAACAGTTTGTAAATGTTTAACATATAGTGCGTGAATATAGTTATAAAGCATTTATAACACTTTGCATGTATTGAGCGATTTATGAACAAAACTAACACTAACAAACATTTGTTAATGCTTTGTTCATAATTAGTTCAATATTTACCAAGTGTTATTAATGCTTTATGAGCATGAATAAGGGCCTGTTTTTCTAAGGTGGTACCATTCTTTATTTTACTTTTGAAATGTGGTCAGTTACTGATTTTTAATGAGTAACTGTATTAATGAGTGTAAAGTAGAGTAAAGTCATCTCCCTGACCATGTCCACTATCAGTCCACCTGGGGGATGGGAAGGCAGGGGAAGGAAGGGAAATATTATTTACATATCACCAGACCGGCGTCCGTGTCTGGAGCTAAAAGCGCCAACACGCCGGGGGTGGATGTCGTCGCACCAAAAATAAACGCAACGGAATCTATTTTCCGAAATCCTGCAGCCGTATCACGTTGCCCGGCCCGATCGATCGCAGCCGCGCCTGCGTGCAACCGTTTGACTCGGGTGGCTCAATTAGACCTCCCCTCCCCCCGGCTCCAGTTGCTATATTTAGCTGATAGCTTTATCGAATGCTTAAAAATATCCTCCATGCTTTCGCCTTTTATCCACTAACTTCAGCATAGCGCTGCGTCAGCCTCCTGTGCCGCCAGGAGGATCGAATTGTTATGACTGTGTGTAATTGGATTACAGTACATGAACAGTACATGCAGCAACTTGTTAATGTGCAAGAAGCAGAACTCCTTTTACAGGAGGCCATAGTCACTCCATGACATTCACAGATCACCGTCTGTAGAGCACCAAACACTGAATCAAAGAAATTAAAAATCATACGAAGGTATGAATTTGTTGAGTTGATTGTATTTAAAGATATTATAAAAAGGTAATGGCATGCAATCATTCACATTACATTTGAAATGTGGTAATGAGATTACATTATGTAGCACGTGCGGCACACACTTAGGAGAATAATGAATTGAGAATAGCTAGTGATCAGAAGTTGCAGGTAAGCTCAGGGAGAACATGGACGCACTGGAAATCAGGATTCAGACAGTCGTCGGCCCGTGCAAATACCCCGGGGTGTCAACAGCCGTGGCGGATGCGAGGGCTGAGAAACTGGACCTATGTATCGGGAGGGTCAGGTTCTGAGCCCTTGACTTAGTTCTAGTCACGACGCTTCGCGTTCGCTGGATGCCCCGGGGGAAATCTTAAAATGCAACACACACACGCACAATAGTAAAGTGCATAGGTACCAAGTGTACTGAAATAAGTGGATTATGTACACGTATATACAAGACAACAATAAACATCAAAATAAAGTAAAAGAATAAATAAATTAGGATGGTCAACCAAAGACAAAAGACAAAGCAGATACAGTGGCTGACCTAGCGCCAGGTAGAATTCACCATAAAGGGTGGTGTTAAGCCCCCTGCATACTTCACGGTGGGGTGGGGACCAGCCCGCCGTGAAGGTGAACACGTGACCGCCGTCGCGGCGGTTTGGGTAGAAAGTGGTCATAGTTCCAGATCACCGCGGTGCCCCGCCTCCCTCTGCCCCCCCGGCGGCTCCACCTACTCTCTATGTTCCTTCATAGTTGTGTTATATATGTGTTCATACTGTCTAACCTCCGCGGCCAACTTTTCCTCAAATTCATCCATTTTCTCTATTCTATTCTATCTCTATTGCCTCCCTCTATTCCCTCTATTCTATTATGTTCTCTGTCGCTGTTATGTCGCTGTCTATACACACTGTATGTTGTTGTTGTCTCGCTCTTTTTCTCTCTCCCTTGTCTCCTCTCGTCTCGAGCGAGAGAGATTCGTGGGCCTGCTTGTAAAAAGGCAGCGAGTCATCACTTGCCGCTGGTTTGGGATGGGTTCACTGTATTATTCATTGGTGCCTGCCGCGGCGAGGCTGTGGGACATTGTGGGTTGGCACCCTTGAGTCACTTGGTTGCAGAGATGGGCAGTAACTCATTACATTTACTCCGTTACAATTTTTTGCTGTACTTTTTTAACTTTTGGAGTACATTTTTCACAAGCAATTCTTTACTGTTACTCAAGTAAATTTGAGGTTAAAAAAACTACTTTTTACTGAAATGTCAGTAAAAAGTACTCGTTACTTTAACTTGGCCTTAACGACACCCGTTGGGAACTGTTGGGCTCTCGGACGCTCTCTCTGACTCTCTCTCTCGGACTCTCTCTCTCTCTCGGACTCTCTCTCTCTCGGACTCTCTCTCTCGGACTCTCTCTCTCGGACTCTCTCTCTCTGACTCTCTCTCTCGGACTCTCTCTCTCGGACTCTCTCTCATTCATAGGATATGAAAAGCGGGGTGATTTCCGGAGATTGTAAATCAATAAAGGGCATTCAATTACATTTTGAAAAGAGAATTTGTTCTAATTTGTTTAATTCTTTTACTGAATGTTAATCAGTACTTTCGCTACTTACGTAACTTTTTTGTGGAGTATTTTTTTACTTTTACTTGAGTAACTATTTGGATGACTAATTGTTACTTTTACTTGAGTAATATTTTGCTGAGGTAACAATACTTTTACTTAAGTATTTTTTATGGCTACTCTGCCCATAGGTATCATGGGTATCGGACGTACTCGGTATCGGCACCGGTTTTTGTGGTATCGGTATTGGCAAGTAACTTCCAGTATCAAACCGATACCATTTTTCCGACGCCGTACGGCGGAACCTGCCCACGGAGATTACACACTGTACTCAGCAGCTCAAGCGCTATCATTTTCCTCCCCTCGATATATAACTTTTTATCATTTTCCTCCACTACTACGAATCATAGACTGTATGTAAAAATGACTGCGATAACACGAGTAACTTCTTTCCAACCCTTTTTATAAACTGGTTGATACCCGATACTGCACAGCCAGGTATCGGTATCGGTGCAACACTATTTACATGCATCCTTGCCAATGCATTTTGACCATGGAGTTGGCCTGTCTCCTGCCGTCTTAAAGCGAGGTAACGGTTCTTTCTGCTACCGACTCGATCGCTTTACATGGCCGCTCGTATTAACCCAACAATCGTACATGATCGTAATCCCCACATTATTATAGAACCAACCGCTAATCCTTTCTGCAGCGACGCCGCTACCGGGTGAGCAGAAGTTGATGTCATAATGACAATGGCGTCTATTCTGTCTTCTGTCTGTCTTCTGTTCCACTGCTGTAACTCAGATCAGTGTTTCAGGTGGATTGTCATTATGTTAATATGTGCTACATGCGTACTTATACTGCAATGCATCTTGTGAAAGCAAACCTCCCTCTTAGGATGAAGATCCATTTATACATCTATCTATCTATCTATCTATCCATCTATATATCGATCCATCTATCTATCTATCTATATATCTGTCTATATGTGGTCCAGAGCTCCACAGTCTGTGAAATCCTCCCAAGGCATGTGCCAATGGGCACATATCCATGTACATAATTCCCCGGTGTCGTCTTTGCTTTTAACAGCTTCCCGCTTTCCATGGATAAAGAGACAGCTCACCAGCTCTGCGCTAACAGAGGTCCTTGTTCCTTGCTCCGTGCGCAGTGGTTCTCGCTCAGGTGTGGGTTTTGGACTGTGCTTGATTCAGGGCTATGATTTGTGTGGCTTCGCGCTGTGTGGACGTAGCCGTGGGTGTCTCGGCGCCATCGTCCCCCGATGGATACGGGCGGCGCCCCAAGGCCGCCGTGAGCCGCCGGCGGAACATCTTGCAGAGGAAGACGTAGATGAGCGGGTCCAGACACACGTTGGTGGCGGACAGCCACAGCGTCGCCTCCTTGGCGATGTACAGGGCGTAGTCGGCGCGGCACTGCCGGGCACCGCGCGTCTGATTCAGCGTGTACGGGACGCGGGCAAAGTGGAACGGCGCAAAGCATACGAAGAATACGCCCACCACCACAAAGACCTAGAAAACAGACGTGGGCTAAAAATTAGCATCACTCTTTGACAAACGCACTCTCTACAAACAAACTAGTGCTGTACATTTACCATTCTTTGGTGCCGATACCGATACCTGGCTGTGCAGTATGGGCCGATACCTACCGATACCACTGTCTAAAAAATGCTGTTGGTAGTAACTTCTTCCCAAGGGTTGGGAAGAAGTTACTAGTGTTATCACGGTCATTTTTACGCTCAGTCTATGATTAATAGTAGTGGAGGACAATTATAAAAAGCAATAAGACATTAAGAATAATTTTATTATTTTAATATTTTACTGTTTGGGTGATATTGGGGTAGTAACTGAAGAGTTCAGATGCAAAAACCCCTTACTCCACTTGACCACTTTCTGAGAAAAAGGCCATTTTTTTTGTCGGGCTATTTTATTTAAGCAAATGAGAAGAGATATTTTAGACACTGCGGGGAGCAGGTTTTACTTACTTTACTTACATTTTTTCACAAAAACATTTCATTTACATATTCTAGATTCAGACAAGATTCCAGCAGTTTCCGCCATACGGCGTCGGAAAAAGGGTATCGGTCCGATAGTGGGCGTAGGTACTCGCCGATACTGATACCACAAAAAAGGTGCCAAGACGAAGTCCGTCCGATACCGATACCGGTGCAACACTAATAAAAATATTAATTTATTCGAGGGGGCGCCCCACCGCCAGTGTAATTGTATTGGGTGTGCTCCTACCCCGGGGGTGGGGGCAGCACAGCCATGGTTTGGCTGGCTGTCTCGCTATCCACAGAACCCTGTTCAGCAATTGTTGAGTGCTGAGAACGACTGGTTATTGTACAATCGCTTGTCAACTTGACACATAGGGGGTCTCGGAATGCTGTTCAACAGCTGCCATCTGTGTACATTCTACTGCTGTTGTTTCATGTTACAAAGTTAGTGTTTCGTGTCTGGTTGTTGATGTATTCCATTTGTATTTCTATGTCGCTGCAACCCAATTTCCGCCCGAGACATTAATAAAGTGGAGCTTGTGATTAATTACTTCCATAGTTATTTGACGTCACACGGTTCCTGCAAAGTTCACACAAAGACACACACACACACACACCACAGAGATGGATGCAGCCCACACACAAGCAAACTGAGACTAAGCTTGGGAACCTAAGATGTTTAATGATGTAAATTTGATAGCACTGTTCCTCACGCCGACGTATCCTGGTGTGACCATACCGCGACACGCACACGCCTGCATGCTAGCATTGTGTAGTATTTTAAGATTTCCCCCGGGGTATACCGCGAAGGAAACAAGCGTCGTGACTAGAACCAGTTCGAGGGGTTCAGAACCTGACCTTCCCGATACACAGGCCCAGTTTCTCAACCCCCGCATCCGCCACGGCTGTTGATACCCCAGGGTATATGCACGGGCCGGCGACGGTCTGAATCAATGCCTATGAGTGTGACAGACCACTCCAATGGAGACAAGCACAACAACATTTGGACCTGTGTGGATGATACTGTAAGGGTGTAGCCTAAAACACACTGAGAAGTGAAGTACAAATTGACTCACAGGGCGTGTCCATCCAATACATTTCTGAGTGCCGCTTAGATATGACTGACTGCAAGTCTGCCTACCTCGAATGAGCCCGAAATGGAAGGGTACAGCGGTACCGCAGCATATAGCTCAGGCAATTCGGTCCAAATCATAAGGTGTGAGCAGCCAGCAGACAGGTGTATGCATACCACCGGGTATGGCAGGGTGGCTAACGTTACTAAAAGTAATTTTTTAGTCTGGAAGTATGCATTCAGGGCGTCAAAGGCATATCCCCGAAACACGATAGAAGCATCAATAGACTCCAGACATTTTGTAGAGCCAATTGTGACATCACAGGAGCAATTTCTGTTGCAGTAGATGTCAAGTGGCTTTTTTTGTGGCATCATGCTTTCTATGCTATGTGGCAGATATGTGGAAAATAATGTTGATTCTTGACATATCTCAGTTAAGATTTTGTGTTACCACCTTGAAAGATTTTTTAAAATGACTAATGTGAAAGCAAAGCTAAAAGAAATGTGCGTACTACGTATACTTCACCGTACGTGATACCAGCAAAATGTCTGCCATCGTCAAGCCGTGACGTGCAACAGCCCTATGGGCCCATGTCTGAGAGCCTTGATGATAATAAAATCTAACCTTGGCCTTCGTACTTCGGCTCGTTGCCCTGGAACTGCTCTTGGAGGCGCGGTACGACTCGTAGACCTGAGAATCACATCACACAACCACAGGTCAGCATCACATTGTAATAACATTGTAGTTAACATAGCAAGAGTCTTTACCACTGTACCAAAGTCGTTAATAGGAATTTTCCACATTTGTGTGCATTGTGTGCAAACCATGGAACAACAAGATTTTGTGTTCACGGGTCCGCGTTGGCCAAGTGGTTATGGACACCGCACCTAACGCAACCCCATTCATCGCTGTGTCTACCGCAGCGTCCGCAGTGTCGCGAGTTCGAATCCGCTTGTCGACTTGTCTGCAATGTCTACCCCCGATCTCTTCAACCCAGTTTCAGACTAATCCTATCCAATATAGATGGAAAAACGGCCCTAACGCCGAATAAATAACTTGGGGAAGTCATGTGCATGGCCCACACGGCCCTTAAAAGCACCATAAACGTATTGTAGTGAAACGGCGCAGTGCATTGTGGGCCTGCACCGTTGGTCACTTGGCGGGTGCCGACACGCCCCTATAAATAGAGTCTGAACGGAGCTTAGCAATGGGCTGAGCTCAGTCTGTTGTCGATCTGGTTCAGGTCTATTCCCCAGCTTCTCCACGAGGAGGCAGCCTCGCATTACAATATGTTTTAAAAAACATCAACTCACCGGAGTGGTTAGTGGTCTTCACGGGTCATCCATATCGAATGTCATTACCAAAAGTTGCTTCTGTCGGGTCTCACTTGGCAGCTCGATCACGCGTGAACTATTTTCTTAGCCGTCTCACAGCCGCGGATAACCTTCCGCTCAGGACTACTGAGCAACGGGACGACAAGCGCCCTCTTTCCGATTTCAGTGGCGGAGTGATATCAGCGAACACACAGTCTTCAACGGAGCTCAACGGGATTTACCTAATGTCAAATAAAACCCGAAATGATTTGTCCGAAGTCTGGAGAGTCCTACTAAAGAATGGAAACTGGTAGAAACAAATTATTGTTTTCTGATGATTTCCTTTGGTATGCGTGCTGTTCACAAGGACACAGAACTTGGCACTGGGGCCGAACTTGAAAGGGGCTCGCACTGAATGAGTTAATATACTTTTCAAATTATGTTCACAAAGCTTATAGTGTGAAACTTAGGCTGTGCTCGAACTCGCTCCCTATCCCCTACTCCCTATATAGTACACTCACTTATACGGCCGAGATTTCGGACACTAGAGTTGGCGCGGTCAAAATTATTATAAAATATAATTATAAAAACTATAATTATAAAATTCAACAATCATCACAAAAAGTCGAAAGTACTTACATTTATAACGATTTTCTGCGGTCGGTCGCTATTTACTCCCGCTCTGCCATTTTTTAAGTTTAGGTCATTTTTAAAACGCCTCGCAATGCATTATGGGTTATATTGCTTTGTCTAGGGTACATCCGGTGCTCACTACTTTTTGTGGTGCATTGTGGGACACTACAAAATGGCGTGCGCCCCCATATAGTGCACTACATGGGGGATAGGGAGCGATTTCGGACACGGTCATAGTGATGTGGAAATTTTCATCATTTGCATCTTACTCATTTCAATCTTAAATCTCAGCTCATCTATCTCATACTCTGGCTGACCACTGGGGGCACCACAAAAGACTTTGCCACCTATTTTACTCTTCCTGTGATCTTTTGATTGAATGAAGGGCAACTTAAAAGTAAAAAAATATATTAGAATTATTATTATTGTTATTATCATTACTATTATTATTGTTATTATCATTACTATTTTTATTGTTGTGGCTAATACATGTCATAAAATGATAATGCCATTATCTTTTTAGTTATGCCTGCCTGCAAAGTTCCGATGTTTCTATGGGTTGTAATTGTATGTTATTGTTGTCATCTATTGGGTCACGTATTTCTGTGATGTATCACAACATGATAATAATAGAATAACAATAATAAAACAAATAAACAATAAACATGAAACAACAAAACAATTACAGCCATTGATGCAACTTGAATTATCATTATTATTATTATTATTATTATTATTATTATTATTATTATTATTATTATGTACAGAATAGGGGGCCTATAGACTAATGAGTGCAGTGTACAAGCAGACCTCTTTGTAGACAGTCAAGCTGGATAAGGACACAATGGAGAGGAAATGAGCGACAATGGCTGGTCTAAGAAGGGAAGTGCAGCACAATAAAGACTCGAGAGCCATTGTGACGCAGCGTCAGGTGGCCCATAGTCCTTTGCTGTTTCCTAAGGAAATTGTAAATTTCATCAAATTGATCCAGAAATTAAATGCTAAACTGGATTCGCGCTAATAGCGAAACTCTTTTGTTGAATAAACTAAGAAACACTCAGAGATTGCAAACCTGCGCTGTAGTGGTACACAAAACAGTACTTTTAGTGCTAGTTAAGAAATTAAATCAACAAATCAACTATTGAAATAATGCTCTGCACAGCGTGTCCCTCTACTGGCAGTGAACAAGACGAACAGAAAGAGAGAGAGAGAGAGAGACAATGGCACTGGAAGTGACGTTCAGAGTACAAATTTAACGTTGGGGATTTCGGCTGTCTACGACCCCGAATTTGGTTCCCCACAGGGTGATTGCTCAATTGGGGACCAGCGATTATGTCACTTGTGTTCGAGCTGCGCAGTAGCTCAGTCGGTTAGGCAGAGCGCTGGAAAATATGCATATGCCTCAATGGTGAGTCTGTGGTTCGAATTTCGCCACCGGCGTATTTCCTGCATGTCTCCCCCCCATCTTCACTAGTTTCTGCTAACCCAAATAAATAAAGCTTGGAAAAAAACAGCCTGAATGGGCTGAAAAAACATTAAAAAAACAATAACAACTTAGATTTATGAAGCGACTTTCACAAAACCCAGGGTCGGTTTAGATAGGAACGGAAAGAGAAAAAAAAGGAATCTCACCTCATCATCACCTATGTATGCAGTTCAAGAGTTTACTAAACAAATTGTGTATTTCAATAATTAGTGCAAAATATATTAAAATTCGCAAAACAACAGGGGTGTGCATTATTTATAAAGGAACATCTTGAAAATGATCAAGATTAAGCATCAGTTCAAAAATTAGAAAATCGATTTAAAAAAAAAAAGTTTTACATTTGTATTAATTAATTTATTTTATGATTTGACTTTCCTTTTTTTTTACATTTAAATTTTCGTAACTATTTTATTCTTAAATAAATACTCTAAGATTCTTGCGCTGGCACAATCGGGCCAAAAATAACGATTCCTCCCCTTATCAATCACCATTGAATTGATACCCAGCCCAAATTATGCAGCAACTGTATATGTACGCATACACGCATACATATAATTGCTACAAGTTTTTCACGGCCAGCCAGGTGCGTGTCGGCGTATGTGTCGCTGTGTCTGCGCACACCTGCGCGTACATGAGAAAATCTATTAGGCCAGAAGTGATTAGAATCCACCGCTAATATGTGATTGGAAACAATGATAGCCAGAACCTCCAGATAGAAAACCTACTTCTGGAAACAAGTCATCGTAATATGTAACATAATCATATCAAACATAATCATATCAAATCAAGACTTTATATATGAACATTTTCAGCAACTAATGCAATAGTCTATTAATGGCCAAGGAATTGAATCATTGTTATTTTCAGCAGTTTTTTTTGTGACACCAGTGTCTGTTGGTCAACGCAAATACAACTCTGTGGAATATCATATCACATATATTACGCACTCTTTAAGTGCTAACTCCCTGCCCCAAGTCGTAAGTATAATGGTAAAACTAGAAGTATGCAGTGTGGTGAATGTATTTTTTGGTCATGCCAAAACTCCTGCCTTGCATGGAACTGCACTAGATCAGCATCACAGTTAAAAAAAGCAGCTAATGATAATCAAATAACAATAAATGTACATCTCCATTATACACATAGCAAATATGAACACACATTACGACACACATTGGGCTGTATAATTACAATAATAATAAAATAATAAAATTATGTGTGTGTATACGCACACAAGTTTGTGTGCCCGTGCGCACGCGGTCACAGCTGTAGTGAGAGTATTTCAACACTAACTGTCTCTCACACGGGTTGCCCTAGTGGAACCCAACTCTTCTCCCAGAAGTCATGCTCTGTCTGTGTGCATTGTCCTTTGTAAAGCTGATGCCTCTTCTGAGACACAAATGCAACTAAATTTGAACTTCATAACAATACTATTTTTTTGAAAATAATTCGCAGATACTCATAAGACATAATATTTCTGAATAAAACAGGCTGCTAAGATTGGAATATTTGTATTTGTTATGCGTCAGTCCCTCACCTGATAGTATTTGTTATGAGTCAGTCCCTCACCTGATAGTATTTGTTATGCGTCAGTCCCTCACCTGATAGTATTTGTTATGAGTCAGTCCCTCACCTGATAGTATTTGTTATGAGTCAGTCCCTCACCTGATAGTATTTGTTATGAGTCAGTCCCTCACCTGATAGTATTTGTTATGAGTCAGTCCCTCACCTGATAGTATTTGTTATGAGTCAGTCCCTCACCTGATAGTATTTGTTATGAGTCAGTCCCTCACCTGATAGTATTTGTTATGAGTCAGTCCCTCACCTGATAGTATTTGTTATGAGTCAGTCCCTCACCTGATAGTATTTGTTATGCGTCAGTCCCTCACCTGATAGTATTTGTTATGCGTCAGTCCCTCACCTGATAGTATTCGTTAT
>OMKY01252818.1:2302-12348 GCA_900302395.1 Bregmaceros cantori
CAGCGAATTCCGCTGCCCACAGCTGAAATCTGCAAAACCACAAATCAGAGATGTCAACTCCTTCTTGGGCAAGTCAAGTCAAGTCCCAAGTCAACTCCAACATGCTGTAATTTTAGCTCCAGAATCTGATTTTAATAAAGTAGCAAAAAATCAAACAATGCTATTAAAAAACCCAAACTATTGCTTACTTTTGACTTAAAATCAGATCAGATTTTGGGGCTAAAATTACAGCATGTTAATGATGACTTGATTTGGAGTTGACTTGGCACTTGACTTGACTTGCCCAAGAAGGACTTGAGACTTGAAAGAGGGACTTGCCACAAATCACGATCACATAGAAATATTTCTATGTCACATAGAAATAAAAGAGCTCCGCAGACAGACGTCACTCTAACCAATAATTGTGATGATGAAAAGCAGATCTTTACTCTCTTACTCTATGGTCATGAACAGTGCTGCAAAATCTGCTTAACCAAACTATGCCTCAAGGGATTAGTGGAAGCTAAAAGAAGCAAAGGCAGACAACTCAAACGATGGTGTGACAACATCTGTGAATGGTCAGGACTCAATCTACCAAACCTAAACTGAACAACACTGGATCAGTGCCTCGGGAGAAGGATGGCCCATGTTCATGAACAGTCTGCTACAAGCGGAGATAGTGAAATGTAATGGTAAAGATAAAGGTGCTTTACTTCGTCACACATACATTCATGTACAGCAAAATTCATCCTTCGCATTTAACCCATCCCAGGCTGTGAAATGTAGTATTTTCGAAAGTACAAAGTACTAAAAATAAGTTTATTATTAAATAAAACAAACAAATTTGTTTGAATAAATGACTTATTAATATTTATTTGTATTAAAATACTACACTAAAATACTAATAATAAATAAATTAACACTTTACAGGCAATGTTTTTTTTGACCGACACACCCATATTAATTTATCAACTGGTACTGAACTCAGTGCATTATCTCCCGTAGTAAAAAAGCCTATTTTGGGGAAAAGTAAGGAGTAGAAGTACCAATATTTTTAACAAAATACATTTAATATGTACAAGTAAACATTCATCAGAGAAAAAAGCACTTCTAAAAGTACAGATACTTGAAAAAACTACTTGTAGTAGTTGAAGTATTTGTACTTCATTAGTTGCCATCTCTGCTGATGTGTGTTGTGTTGCAGATCGGGGGCGTGACAAACCCATCATGAAACCTCTGGTGTGGCTGTGGATCGTGTTCGGCATGGCGTATTTTGCCTCCATCCTGGCCATGATTGGTAACTGGCTGAAGGTTCTGTCCAAAAGAACACGTGCTGAGGTGAACATAAATTATTGTTTACACATGATAACGATTAAACGTATCCTACCACACGTTTTACCTGCCACACAAAATTAGCTTTGACATGTGTTTTAAGAAATTCTAAAATTCTAAATACAATATCAAGATTCCAGAGACATAAATCGCAATTCTAGTTCTGGTTGGAACCCCAGCGATTTGAAATGTAGCAAATTATAGACTCTTCAGAATGCAGAGCCTTCGGAATTGAGAGTTTTTGTAAAGGAGACCAAAGCGGAACCATGTATGGTTACACGTCTCCTTTCCTTTCGAAGCCTTCGGAATTGAGAGTTTTCAGGAAGCTACTTGGGTCTTATTTAAATCCGATATGTCAGTTGTAACATGACCAAACTTTGGTCACACAAAATTAAATCCAGCGACTTTTGAGTTACGGTTGAGCACCGAAGTCTCAAAGACTGCACACACGGAGACAAGAGGCATGTATGTTCACTCGGCTAAGATCAGAGGAGTACATATGTCAGCTTTAGAATTTCACTAGCATTTTACTCTTGTAAACTTGGTCCATCTCTTGTAAACTCTTCCATCTTCCAGATGGAAGAGTTGAGGGCGCACGCCACGGACTGGACCCAGAACATGGACTTCCGTCTGCCCAACCCACTGGAGTTCAATGACCCGTTCCTGCTGCAGCGCCGCAAATGGAAGCGCAGCGAGCGGCGGCAGATGCGGCGGGGTGCTGAGGGCACGCTAGGATACCTAGTCCGCGGAGGTTCAGAGAACGGACACCTGCACCCCCGCTGGAAGGCCCTCTCTCGGGACTCCATCCTGTGGCTGGATAGCCGTCCGATACACCCAGGCCCCAGGACTGCGTCGCAATGCCCACCGGTGGGCGTACAGGGTGGAACCGAGGCAATCACCTTGACCCGAACGGATGTGGAGTTTGGAGCGCATCTCACTCCAGGACCAAGGCCATTTGGCCGCTCCATCTCTCTACCCATTAGCCGCTCAGCCGTGGATGTGAGGCTGCCGGTTCCAATGGGTCGGGGTGCATTAGACTCAGAGTGTCCTTCTGGATCCTCTTCATCCTCTTCCTCAGTTTCCGCCGTTTGGTTACGTAGCTTCCGGGCCTGCCCGGACGCTAACCCAAGTCCCTTCGAAGAGGCACGGCAGCTGCTTGCGCTCACAGAAGCTGAACAAAGCTGCCATCCGCGGTGTTCACTGATCTCCGATCGGCGCCGGCCTTCTTCGTCCTGCTCATCTCCTCCTCCTGCTTCGCCACCCCCATCCCTGCCGACTCAGCAGTCTCCCGACTGTCAGCTGCTTGATTTCTTCGGCGAAAACCTGGCGTACATTGACGAGTCCTCAGACACGCTCAGCGACCGATGCGCACCGGACACTGGAGTCGGGGACGGCGGTTGGTGCCGACCTCGCAAGCCCTGGAGAAAGAAGAGCATGCGCAGACAGTTACCATGTGGCCTCAGTCCGCTGGTGTTCAGAAAGAGACAAGACAGTGACATGGCGCCTCCGTCCAATCCCCCGACACCTCCTCCACTCACACCACTCTGACGGTCCCTCAATAGTCCCTCCATGTTTGGAACAGGGTTACTTTTGGTTTACTTTCTAGAAAAAACTTGGATCAAACGAATGAGAATTCACACACAACATGTAGATATGGAACACACACTTCGAAAGAAAGCAGAGTCCGGAAGTATAGTGCAGAAAGAATTGCCGTCTAGTGGATGACTGGAGGCAGTGCAGGACAAGCATATAACACATCGGGGCCTGATTAGGCCCGCAAACGGGTTTAATCCGTCCCACGAGATGCAGAAACTGAATGTCCTAAGTGTGTCCACTGGACATTGCAATAACAAGTCTGTTACGCACGCAAACTGTTTGTATCGGGAGCTGACAGCTGGCTGTTTGTCAATACTGTGGTCTGAGGGCTCATGAGCTGAGGACTCCAGAAAAAAACTTGAAAAAATCAGAATAATCTTCATTGCCATTGTCAGTGAACAATTCACAGACTAGGAATCCTTTTTGGTACCGGTGCAGAGAATAATGTTTAAAGAGCAAACAATAAAAAGATAATAATATAAAAACAACAACAAACACAAGGGCATCCGTGCGTAAAATAATTTCAAACAACTACTGCAAAATGCAGCTGCTGCAACTCATAATACATATAGAATATTATAGCCTGGAAGTACACTGAATTAAATACATTACAAACTAGCAAATAGACTGACTTCACTCAAACCAGACATCACAATGGGAACTATCCGTGAAATCTAGTGCCTGTCCTAGAAATTATATCAGTGCAGAAAAGGGGCAGTTCCGAATGCTTGATGACACTAGACACGCTATGTAGCTGCTGATAAACTGGCTAAAGATATCATTATTAGTTTTCACTGTACCTTTTTCAATTCATGTGGTTTTTTTTAAACACAGCACAATGTTGATTTTGAAGCCACAGAATTAAAACTTTCCTTGCTATTTCCAGTAGGACGACATGATGCTGAGCACTTAATCAAATCTATGTGGTGCCTATTCACATTAGACCAAGTAAAAACTGTTTTATAGGGATTTCTTTCCATTGATGATTTCTCTTTTGCAGCATTAATATTATCATTATTATTATTATTATTGCTATTATTATTATTATTGTTACTACGCTTTTTAATTATTTCTGATTGACTAGAGAATTACAAAAAGAATTATGATGAATTGCATATTTTTAAATATGCGATTGATAAATGAGTGGCACTCAAAGTGTTAAGCCTTTCAGTCCACCCATTTTCACGTCAAATTTCACTGAGGTCTGACGGTCCACCATGATTTGGGCTTGATTGGGCATCTGATTAGGATGTCCTTTGGTCCCCTTCCTGGGCACGTGTTCAGGACAGGGCGTTTTACAACCAAAGGAGCTTAGCTCGAATCTGAGACGCCGCTATATCACCATTGCAACAGGTGTACTGGGGCTACGGGAGAGTATGGTTACGGGCATCAGGCTTAACTGCTACAGACGAGACAACTGCGGCTGCAAAGCACTTGTCACCCAATGTACAACATCATCATTACAGACTCAGAGATTGAAATCTGTCATACTTTATTTTTTATTCTGACGTCTGTCATTTTAATGTGTCAATTGTCGTGACGCAAATAAAGATTCAATAACCATTACGCCATCTCATCGCTCACAATCCAATATGAGTATGAGTAGAAATGTGATGTAAGTGCTGCAATGCTCAATGGCGGTTTGGGTGATGTTTTCTAATCCATACTTAGCCCCTTCAGACACATGCTTTTATTTTATATATGCAAAACTCTCTATTATATATATTATATATGCATTTGTCTTAGTGATAAAGAGTTTAGTTAAGATTTTACAAATTCTAATAATAATAAATAATAATAATAAATGAATAAAATGTGCACTGGGAAAGAGAATCAACCTCACTACAAAGTAGTGGTGAAGAATCATTGTACATCGGCCACACTCGGCCACATTAAAACTGACAGGTGAGTTAGGGTAAATGTTTTCATGATATAAATGATTATATGAATGCATGGAGAGTTGGTAGAAAAAATGTTGAGGGTGTAAATGTGTATATTTCAGATTCAGCATAGTGCAGGTGTGGTGGGCCATTCAGGCCTACTTGGTCTCATAATGGTGGCGGTCAGTTGGACAGTAGCGGTTTGCTGCGGAGCCCCTCTCTGACACTTTTGGGGTATTGATTCAGACATGTGTTGCCCTGTGCAGCTGCTCTGGTGTACGGAAACAGCCCTGACGGACCCAGGGACAGGACTGGGTATTGTCTCAATTTCCTGATCTCTCTCTGGCTCTAGCCGGGAAGCTTGTCTCTTTTGCTGGGTTCACCAGAGGAAATCTTAAAATGAAAGAAAAAAAGAGGCAGTAGGTCATTATTAACAAGTGCTCTGTAATGGCGAATCAGGAAGTATCACTGATTTATAGCCGAGGTTAGAGGACAGATGTACAGCTTGTAGCCAATCAGCATAATGGAGGCATGACTCGACATTTCAGTAACATGTACTAAACTAATAGTTAAAGATACAACATAAAATGTCATCCAGTGGCTTTGATGCATCATACAGACACATTAAATAGCCATCCTTTAAATATGAGACAGTTATTTGTCCACTTGTATAAAATTGCATTAAGTCAGCACCGCAGATTTATAATGGAAATTGTTCTGACTCACTCATCCACATTTCCGAGAATTTGCTGAGAACTGTGATTGGTTGGAATGAAGTTTGGTGATGATCTACGTTCTCTCTCTGCACATTAAATAATTATTATTTTTCTAACTTGGGTTGGGCTTCTGGCTGAAACTTTTTTTTAATACAATTATTTCAATTTTTGCTCCTTTGGGCTACAACAGCCACATGTTATATAGCTGTTTGGTCATGAGCCATCCGTTTATAATGATCAGAATCAGAATCACTTCCAATTTATTTGGTTATGGATGAGCACAGACTGAAAATTGAATTGATTTGGTAAAATATATTATAATAAGACTGTGAGAATATAACTGAATAAAGATAACAGCATAATTAAAAAGAAATATATATAATAATGTTATGATAAAGTAAAATATAATATGACATAATAATATAAAGTGTCAGAAGTGAATGTGAATGATGCAAGCTGCCGCGGGGCATGCTGGGTAGGAGACCCTGAGTGACTGTTAGCCTGGCAAGCCAGAACTAATGCATTGTCCACGCATCGCACATCACTAGACATTTTCAATCAAATCGAGTTATCCAGTCACAGCACATTAGGTGGGACAAGCGGCACAGAGGCGTGACAACCATAAAAACAAATTTCCCCCCGAGTGCTCCTGCCCACTCGTCCACGTGGGGGCACCCCATCATTACAATATTCTTCGATTGCTCTGTGTAATGCACAGAAGGTCCTCTAGATGTCAACACATGGCAGGCTTGTGTGCGCTTATAATAACATGTGATAATGAAGCGAATTATTTTACTGAGCACAATAATATTTTTAACAGGGTTGTCGAGAGGATACACCAAAACATGTTTTAGTTAGGCTGCTCCAGTCAGTGCTCCTGGCTTAGGCACTGGCTCACAATCTGGAGTTGGCCCCTAGGTGCCGCGCACATGGCTGCCCACCGCTCAAATGATTTGCTATCAGTGGCATTAGTCATTCCTTAGTTATTTGTTGAAGTAATACTACTGTGCAGTGTTTTACACAATTTTTGAACATGTCTATTCAGGGAGAGCACACGCCCACCACATTCTTAAGAAGAGATGCTGGGAATTTGCGATGTGCTATTCAACACCCAAATTCTCCCATACACACTCACAATCTAATTATTTACGCAAGCCATTCCATTCAATGATCTACTTTGGATCGCAATGCAGCCGTCCCATATGCCCACATTGACCCCGTCTTTGAGAAATTTGGAGATGTATTTGTCGGTTTCGCTGAACATTTACACAGAGCAAAGAACAAAGTGAAGAGGATAATGGGTAATCGGTCACAGAGCGAGCTGTATGTTTGCTTCCACAAATCCACAAATGATCTGCGCAAAACAGCATTTTACAACGTATAAAGAGGAATCCTCTTTAATTAATTTCTAGGAAAAATTGTTAATTCAATTATTTAACATTGTAAAAATACGTCTCTTGGCGTCTTTCCTGTAGGATGTCTGTGGAAGTCTGCAGCGCTGCAAGAGTTACATGTCGTTTTGCAAAACTGTATTATGTAACTAATAATAGTAATCCCCCTTTCCATAATAGTTGTCAATCCATGTCCTCACAAAACTCTATCCCACTGTGTAACCAGATACCTGGATAGACCAGCTACGCAGCTCCTGGAGTATAAATGTTTGGTCGAACTAGTTGCCTAAGGCTTTGCGGCAGGCGTCGTTATTAGGGTTGCGTTTAAATAATTGTTCAATAGATTAAACACCACTGTGACTGGAATGGAATCAAATAAAAAAAATGTCAAATGTTTTTTTATTTAAATTTGACCATCTTGAATTCAGCCATCTTTTAAAAAAGATGGCTGAATCCCCCCAAAATTGGCCACCAAAATCCATGAACCTACTCTAGAGCATTAACACACCATAAAGGATGGTGGCTAGACCTTAACATAAAGGATGGTGGCTACAACGTCGATCTTAGTATACAGTGATCAGTCAGTAACTGATGCAGTAATTGATTTTAGCCCTCTTTCAGTAACTAGTAATCTAACACATTACTTACCCAAATGACTTCAGTTAATTTAGTTACTTTAAGTTTTAAAATAAAGCAATGGGGGGGCGTGCAGTGGCAGAGTGGTTAGACAGCGCATCCCCCAGGCCATAGGCTGTAATCCTGTCACAATCTCTCAAAAAATAACTTAAATGAATAAATTACATTTAAATAACTTAAATAAATAGATTAAGCAATGAAACTCTCAACTGATTTTATACATGTTTAGTTCATGATGTATGTGATGTGACGTTTAAAATAAAGTGAGTATTGGGGAAAATGTGGTTTGGGCAGCTGCTGAATATATGAAAACTAGTTAAAAGTAACTAAGGAATTGGTAAAACGTAGTTAATTGGAAAATAAAGTATTCAGTAATCTAACTTGGATATCTTTAAGATGAGTAGTGAGTTATCGCTAGTCGTACTTTTCAGAAGTAACACTGACAGAGTAGTAATGAAGCATACAGTCTATGGCTAGGACTGAACGTTATCTACGTAACGCAACGTTATTCGCAAAAAATCTCAGCTGCCGCAGCAGCTTTGAAAGGTTTAATGGGCTGTTGTTCAGTGGGGGGCGCCCCCATATGGTCACAGTGCGGTTCTACACCCTTCATCTATCAGGCGGTACCTTGTGCTGTGTGGCTGTGCGGCTTCCTGTACGGAACACACACACACCTGCCTGGTAGTGGTCTGACCGAACTGACACATGTTCATCCCCGTTTGACCAAACACTGGGGAACACCGGTCCAGTACCGCACACGGTAAGGCGGCGCCCTCCCTCGTTGCCCGTTTCGTGTTTCTCTCATGTCTGTCTTTGTCCCTCCGATATTGTTGCTGATGATGTTTGCTTTTCCATCCACTCCCTCGTTCTCCCCGCCTCGGTCAGTGTCTCTCTGTGTCAATTGTCTCTCTGTTTCCATTCTCCCATTCTGTCTCTCGTTCTCTCTCCGTCCCTGCCTGAGGCGCATGTCTCGTGTCTCCTCGCCCGACACACCTGCACCACGACCCAAAGCTCGTTGTTTTAAATAGCGGGAAAATGTAAGTGCGATATCTGTCTGTCTGTCTGTCTGTCTAACTCCACCTCTCGCTCTCGCTCTCTCTCACGCACACGCACCTACACATATCTCTCTCTCACACACACACACACACCTCTCTCTCTCTCACTCACTCACTCACGCACACACACACACACACACACACACACACATGTCCCTCTCTTTCCAGCATGGACATATCATGCCTTGAAAACATGTAACTGTCTCTCTTTCTCCCCATCACTCCATCTCGCCTTGGCAACCGAGCCTGTATGGCACACCGGTACCTATATCTGCGCCACAGGCTAAAAAATCAACACTCTTCCGTCAACTTGACGCCACCCCTTACTGCTGGTTGGTGGGTGATTCCAGTCAATAATGTATTAACTGAAACTGACCTCTCTACACTCTTAAACGTTAACAAGGCGCAGGGTCAAGACTAGCAGAATATATTTGTGTATGCCATTAAGCAGGTTCCGAAATCTGTGAAAGAAGGACATTGGACGTTTGGAGTTAACCCCAATAATGGTCATAATCATGTGACAACACACACTTTATATTACCTGTATATTAATGTGACTTTATATGATTTTTATTTTATCATATTTCATTACTTTTGGCTGTGTAATATTGTTGTTATCATATATATTTGACAGTGCCACTACCAGATATTTTGCTACTAGGCTGTTATTTTAACTTTTATTGTAGTATTTTCTCACACATTTTATCTTTTTAACTATGTTATATTTATTGTACCAGGGTGTGAACCAAATGTCCGAAGTCAAATTCCAGTCCAATAAAAGTGATTCTGTTTCTGATTACACTAAACAACTACATTCACATTTTTGCTCACGGATCACAAAAAGAAACACAAAGGAGGTCACATTTATTCCCAAAGATATTGACACACAGCCCTTCCACACATGATGCACGGAGAAACCAACGCTTTGAAGAAACCGAAATTGCATTGTTTTTAGTTTCGGTTTTCGGGCTAAAACTAGGGTTGCCACCTTTGAGAAATAAAAATATAAAAATAAGGGACGCCCACACGGATTTATATTCACATATACATTGTTGGGACAGTTCACTTTCAAAGTGAACTAGTTCAAATTTAAGTTCAGTCTTTGTAAACTGAATTTGTTCATTCATCATTCATAGGCAGAGATGTGACCAAGTCCCACTTTCGGGTCTCAAGTCTCAAGTCCTTCTTGGGCAAGTCAAGTCAAGTCCCAAGTCAACTCCAAATCAAGTCATCATTAACATGCTGTCATTTTAGCTCCAGAATCTGATTTTAATAAAGTAGCAAAAAAAATCAAACGATGCTATTATAAAAGCCAAACTATTGCTTGCGTTTGACTTTATTAAAATCAGATTGTGGAGCTAAAATGACAGCATGTTAATGATGACTTGACTTGGAGTTGACTTGGGACTTGACTTGACTTGCCCAAGAAGGACTTGAGACTTGAGACTTGAAAGAGGGACT
>OMKY01252820.1:3683-19733 GCA_900302395.1 Bregmaceros cantori
ATACAATATGACCTTACATGACTCAGAATGTGACGTGTGTGACAACAGGCTGGATTGACAGAGACCGCACATCATGAGATGAGCTACTAAAATGTTATTATTATACTATAATATTAAAGTATTTTCATACGATTAGAAAGTAAGTAGTGTGGGTCCGCGACCCCATTCATATAGTGGCGCTGTGTCTACCGCAACGTCCGCAGTGTCGCGAGTTTGACTCCGCTCGTCGACTTGTCTGCAATGTCTACCCCCGATCTCTTCAACCCAGTTTCCGACTAATCCTATCCAATAAAGATGGAAAAACGGCGCTGACGGCAGAAAAAATAACTTAAAAAAAAGAAAGTAAGTAGTGTTACAGAATTTCACTACGTCACTGCCACTACTCTGCTACAAAAAAAATCAGGGCCAACGGTGCCGGCGGTGTGCTGTGGCCGCTGTAAGGGGGTAGGGGGGGATAAAGGTGGCGGCCCCCTACTGGTGCCTGCCTTTGTTCTATTGATGCCTGCCAGACTGGAGAGGAGGGGGGCACACAACCCCCTCATGTGATTGGCCGGCCACGTTGCGTCACCCTCTCAGAGTGTGACCAATCAGCGATCAGCAAACGTGGCCATGGACGGCCAGTTTCTGGACCCACAACTGAGTGGGTCCTGAAACCTGGCCTGGTCGAAGTGATTCTCCGGGTGGCTGTGCATGTGAACTGTGCCATGCTGGCCTTGAGTAAGCCAGTGGAAAAGGGGCTCCACTACGCTTGTGAACGTCAATTCGGGAAAAAATATATATATTTTTAAATTGTCAGCACTAATTTTGTCATGTTCATTAGATAGGAATAGGTTTAGTGAGAAACTGGATTGAAGAGACCGGGGGTAGACATCGCAGACAAGCCGACGAGGGGAAGAGAACTCACAACACTGCGAATCCATTAACATAAACGGTGAGTGTGGTTTTTGATTCTTGTTAGAAGCAATGTCGGGGTGGTTAGAGAGCAGCCAGTTTGCATACCGTCCCAGGCTTTTCTGCAATGTCTCCCCCGATACTTCATCCCAGTTTCCAATTTAATCCTGGCACTATCTCTCTCTCCTCAATAAAAAATGAAAAACGGCGCTTGCGCCAAAAAAAGAAAAAAAAAGATGCAATGTCAGAGGAACACCAGGGTACGCACCGCAACACAGGTCACAAAACAAACAGCAGAGAGTCTCACTACGCTGTTGCACAATCTTCTATCCAGGTTATTTGACAGCTGTTTTGAGGAGCCAATGTTGCCCACACGCACATTTTTAAGAGAAGAACAACTTGAAACTGGGTTAATAAGACTAAATGATCTTTGATTTGTTGATTGGATGCACCTGTGTGTGCGTTCCAAGGCGTAATGAGCTCACCAACCCCATTTTGTATTCCAGTTAACCATTGCTTGCTAGGACGAGGAAGTTCACCACAAATTCAACCACAAGAACTCCACCAGACCACAAATCATATGGGCCTATAGAGTGGCCCGACTGCTAAAACAAAGCAAAACACATTTGGATCAAATCCATCCACCTAGTCAGAAAAAAAATACAAACATTTCGCAAACGTGAATTAAGAGTTTGAATAATCAGTTTGTGAACCTACCCTAGTCCATTAACACACCGAAACTGGGACACATACTTTTTTTTTTTTTTTTTAATCTTTTTGGTGCGGGGCGTGCAACGCCAGAGACGGTATACGAACCGGCGGTGCTGTTCGCCAAACCAATTGGGGAAAAATATCGGTAAAAATATCGGTTCAAAGCCCTGGCTGCTACTAGGTGGCATGTGGCTTGAAAACATCACAGGGAGTTGGTGTTGCGCTGGTGATGACTCCAAGACATTTGGGACACATTAAATGAAGAGGGATTTCTTTGTGTTACAGCTGTCCAAATGTGCAGTATAAAAATATCGGGTGCACTGTGTTCCGACAGCTCCGCGTTCCGACATGAATTTCAGCGTATCATTTGCTGTGATGTAAAGTGTGAATCCAAAAAACGATCCGCTTATTTTGTTAGGTTCCCTCCAAAACCTGGAACCCTAACCATAGCCCTAACCCCTAACCATAGCCCTAACCCTAACCATAGCCCTAACCCTAATCCCTAAGCTTAACCTAACCCTAACAAAATAATCAAATCGTTTTTGGTTATTGGAACACGGAACCGTCGAAACTGTGGGTGCCCCCCCGAAAACATCTGTGTCTGTGGTCCAAGTGGTTAAGGCCATCGGCAGACCCCAGCAAACACAATGACTCATCAGACAATGGACCATCCTTGAATGGTGCAGCTTTCACAGTTCCCACACGCCCAGCTAAGTGTTACAACCTGCGTGTTGGCACAGACGGAGTCAGCCCTGCTAACAGTGTTCCTGATGGGGTAGTTACTAGTTAGGGCAGCCAACTTTCCTTAGCCAGACAATAATTGAGCTTCATTTGGAAACTAAATGACCAACCCCTCTTCAAGCTAATCCCACCTTTCAGTGGGACATCACACCTTCAACTCTATTTTTGGATAAAAATGTATAGGTGAGAAACTTTTTTGTTTTTAACGTTATTTGTCTCTAGATTTCTTATGAATACATTTTACAATCGTTTTTTTTTTCCGATTCTCTGTTCTTTTTAGCTCTTTAGTTAGTTTAGTTTAGGATAAAAATGTATAGGTGAGAAAGTTTTTTGTTTTTAACGTTATTTGTCTCTAGATTTCTTATGAATACATTTTGCAATCTTTTTTTTTTTTCGATTCTCTGCTCTTTTTAGCTCTTTAGTTAGTTTAGTTTAGTTGCTTTATGTAGAATGGCAACTTGAAATTAATCTAGGTTATTTGTGCAACTCAAACGCTGACTTCTTTGTGAAAGCTAAGATAGTTATAACTGACTTAGATTATAAAACTAATCGTCGAAAACCACCACAACAGACATTTATTTGGCACAATTGGCATTAAAACATCCATTTGAACATTTGTTTAGTCTGAAATATTAAAACATATCATGTAGGCAATTCAGACAACGCAATGGTGGTGCGACGCGAGAGCGAGAAAGAAATTAAGCATCCGAGAGAAAGGGAGGGAGGGAGAGAGAGAGAAATACATGACGCCAACATATGTGCCAAAAGTTCCCAACGGGTGTCGCTAAAGGCCAAGTTAATGTAACGAGTAGCGAATTGCTGACATGTCAGTAAAAAGTATTTTTCACCTCAAATTTACTCAAGTAAAAGTAGAAAGTAATTTGTGAAAAAATCTACCCCAAAAGTAAAAAAGTACACAAAAAAATTGAAACTTGTAAACGTAATGCGATACTGCCCGTAGCACTCGTTTGTTCAGTTCTACAAATTTAATGTTGGGAAAAACATGGATAATTGAATACTGTCATAACCAACTTACCTTGGCTGGTATGGGAGTGGTCCAGAGGGCCCTGGCTACATGTCCCACTGTGCTGTACACTCCACTGTGCTGGCTGACCTGCGGCTCCTGCGCTGTTAGGGGGCAGCCGCAGGCAAACAGCCTGGTCACATGCCTACAGGCTAATCACAGGACCATCTCTCTCTATCACTCTCTCTCTCTTTCTTCCTTTCTCACCCCCACCTCTCCCGCTCTCTCTGTGATGCAGCAAATTCCCACAGGGCACACTTCATCATGTGATGTTTTTGGGAGGCATTGGGTAGCGTTTCGAAAATCTCTGCACACGCGCGCGCACACACACACACACACACATTTCTTTTTTTTTTTTAATGTTTTTTCCAGCCCATTTGGGCTGTTTTTTTTCAAGCTTTATTTATTAGGGTTAGTGGGAACAGGTGAAGATGGGGGGTAGACATGTGGGAAATACGTCGGTGGTGGGATTCGAACCACCAACTCAGCGCGCCATTAAGACATGCTTTCCAGTGCACTGCCTAACCGACTGAGCTACTGGGCAGCACACACACACATTTCTATTGTGTTTTTTTTGAGTGGCATAACTGATTGCCCTAAAGTGGGACATTTTTTGCAGCTTTGTAATGTGGAGCAGCCAGTTGCCTAATGTGAGACAGTGAAATGTATTGTTGAACAGTTGAACTTAATGTTAGACACATTACCATAGTTTCCTTTTACCATAGTTTCACTGACATTCATTAGTGAATTAAGGAGGAGCCAGAGTCACTGGTGTCTATGTGTCCCACATTAGGCAGTGGCCCACATTTGGGCAACCCTCCGTATCTATCTATCTATCTATCTATCTATCTATCTATTTATCTATCTATCGTAATTCACCCCACTAACAGAGATGGGCAGTAATGCATTACATTTATGCACCACAAAAAGTAGCGAGCATCGGATGTACCCTAGACGAAGCAATATATCCCATAATGCATTACGAGACGTTTTGAAAATGACCTAAACTTTAAAAAATGACACGTCGGGAGTAAATAGAGACCGACTGTGGCAAATCGTTATAAATGTAAGTACTTTTGACTTTTTGTTATGATTGTTGAATTTTATAAAAAAAATTTTAATACTTATATTTTATAATTAGTTTTGACGGCGCCAACTCTAGTGTCCGAAATCTCGGCTGTTGCTGTTGAGTGCACTATAAGTGAGTGCACTATATGGGGGGTAGGGAGTAGGGGATAAGGAGGGATTTCGGACACAGCCAATGTCTGTGAACAAGCTTGGCGATTACAAACTCAAATGAGTCAGAGTAGCAGCAGCAGGCATTCTGCTGCTGGCAGACACGGCGAATCGGGAGGGTTGTTTTTTGGAGGGCGGGTGGTTTATTGAATTGAGGGTTGGGGAGATGTCTTGATCTTTTTAAAGATTGTTTGGCAACGCCAAGGCAACGCTCGGCAGTACTTCGCGGAGGTCCTGTACTTCTGGCCGTATACACAAGATTGCGATGAACAGTGATAAAAGGGGGAAAAACTACTCCTGCTGAAACAGCACGGCCTGGGTATTAAAAGCAGAACTGTCAATGTGTTTTGGTATGAGTTCAGAAAATGTGTGTGTGTGTAAAAAAGCGACCCAACGTCCAAAGAAAATCATCCATTTTTTTACGACGCCGATGTGTTCCAGATGCCACTAAACACCCACACAATTCAAACTAGCATTGCTTACCCTCGGTCCGCTTTTGCACTACAAGTTATGTGTGCGTGTGTGAACACTGGCAAAAATGTAGCTTTCAGATGGTTCAAGAATGATAAAAATGACAGAATTAGTTATCCCTGATTTATGTTCCAGACATTTGTTTTTCTGGAACGTGGATGATTTAATATTTTTACTTTTATGTGTACTCACATATCTTCTACGTCACTAAAATCATTATTGGTTATGGTTAGATTTCATAGACTGGCAAGCTGAAACCAACACATCGTCCATGCATCGCACATCACTAGATGCTTGCATTGGATCTGGGAAAATCAGGCAAGCCGTCGGTACGGATTCAATCGGCCAATCAGTACGGACATAGGGGGAGTTTGTACGGGCTACGCAAGACATGGGCGGGGTTTGGTTGTCACGCCTCCACGCCGCTTGTCCCACCTACTGTGCTGGGAATGGATAACATGATTTGATTGACACTTTTTTTTTAGGTTTCCGACCCTGGTTTTACCAGACCCAATACAAGCGCCTAGCAATGTGCTATGCGTGGACGATGCGTTTGTTCTGGCTCGCCAGGCTATATATCTCATGGGGCGTTTCTCTCTGGTCAGGCCCAGAAACAGAAGAAAAGGTGGCACCGTTGGTTTGCACCCTGTGTTTCAAAATACCTATGTTCTGAAAAATTAGGGTTACGGGATAACACTAACACCCTTCCCTAACTCCTAAGCAACGCGTAACATTACGGAACATCACACCATCTGCAGGATAGTGAAATGTTTGACTATATGTGCCTGGATTCAATGTCATTCAGATTTTAACCTGGTAGTCGAAAAAAGTTTCCTCCGCAAGGATGGAGATAGGGTGAGAAGCTCAGGGGATCTGCTGGAGTACTGCTCCTTCTCAATAGCCCCGTTTACACTTTTTTGGATCTGAATAAATGTAGGCGGATCAAATATAATCTGCTTCACCTGTATACATGGACATTTACCAATCAGATCCATATTGACGCCATGTTTACATGGTCAGAGTATTTTGAATCGGAATAAACTGTGAACGCTTCTTTGTCGTGGAGGGGAGTGCCGCTGGAGTCAGGCGCAGACCGCCAAACCCCCTGGGTTTGGCGCCACACCGCCTGGCAATGGGAAAGCCTATCATGGGACGGCTGGCTCTGGCTCGCAAGCGATATCGCTGCGCCGATTGCTGACCGGCATAAATGTATTCCGCTTCAAAATAATAATGGACACCTAATCTCCAGTGTCTCTTGCTCCTCCCTAAACTAATGAATGTCAGTAAAACTATGGTAAAAGCAAACTATGGTAATGTGTGTAACATTAAGTTCAACTGTTCAACACTACATTTCACTGTACCACATTAGACAGCTGACTGTTCCACATTAGGATGCAGCAAAAAAGGGCCCACATTAGGACAATCCACCCTACGTGTGTGTGTGCTTCAACTCTCTAATGCACTTTTTCTACTGCACAAATTGTATTACTAGTACCACCCCACAGGTCTTTCTGGAGAAACGAGCAGAGCCACACCGCCTCCCCCACGTTGCTCTGACTCTGCCAACGTGCTGTTTTCACTAGGGACCGGGAACGTATTTGCAGAGCCATGTTTGGTGCTTCCAGACGCACCTTGGCCCCCACTGTGTGGCGTGTCAGGGTTCACAGCCCACTAACAGGAGAATGGCTTCAATTAGCCTCGCTTATTGCATCCCCGTGAAGAACTTCCCCAGGTCAGCACAGCTCATTTTGTTGTCATCACCAGAGCACGTCTCATCTCCTCTCCCTGTTATTACTGGGACTCTGTGATGATAGCTTACGTGCTAGTTAAGAGTTTAAGCATGGAGAATTCAGGCTGAGTCGAAGCAGTCATATGTTGACATCCCAATTGCAATGTGTTGGCAACAGCTGTACGGGGTACGCAAGACGTGGGCGGGGTTTGTACGGACTAAGCGAGATGTGGGCGGAGTTTGGTTGTCAGGCCTCCACGCCGCTAGTCCCACCTACTGCGCTGGATAACACGATTTGATTGACACGTTTTTTTAAAACATTTTCTGACCCTGGTTTTACCAGACCCAGTGCAAGCGTCTAGCGATGTGCGATGCGTGGACGATGTGTTGGTTCTGGCTCGCCAGGCTGTGGAGAAGGTAGATGTCATTAATTCATAACCCGAAAGCAATCAGAGAGTGCAGACCTCCCACAATGCATGTAGGGTGAATTCCCCTAATGTGGGCCATTTTTTGCAGACAGTCAAATGTAATGTTGAACAGTTGAACTTTAATGTTGGACACATTACCATAGTTTGCTTTTATCATAGTTTCACTGACATTCATTAGGAGGAGCAAGAGCCACTGGAACGTAGGTGTCCCACATTAGGCAGTGGCCCACATTAGGGCAATCCACCCTACTAACTGCTTATGAACTGCAAGCACACATGTATTTTGGAATGCAATAACAGCATTTTATATAGCATATAAACATTGTGTGTGTGTGTGTGTGTGTGTTTGTGTGAGTTATTATATAATTAGTACTAAATTAAATTCACTCAGAGAGTGATTGCGGCAAAGCCATGGGGTCACTGATGCCAAAAGATCTGGACGCTCTGGAATCCTATACCTAAAATGTAACTTACAATTTACAATGATGTCTGTTCAGTAGAAGAAAAAAAAAGTATTAGGTGTTATCCTTAGTCCCTTTACCTGATACTGACACCCAGGGCTGGACTGGGGGGATTATTCAGGCCGGGCATTTTTAACCAAGGCCAGGACACCGCAGATATGACTATCATAGCGTTACTGACAAAATCGTTGGACTGTGGTACTTTTTAAAAAGTATGTTGGTCATTATGAAAAACTGACTTTCCCCTGGAAAACAACTGGAGTGGCGAGTGTGTATGTCTCTCCATAACCTACACACACACACACAACAACTATTATAGCATTTCGGTATATTCTCCTACCGAACAGAATGCATTGAGAAACCACTTTTGCTGTTTGGTAAATGGCCCACATTAGGGCAATCCACCCTATCTCAAATCTAATGCATACAACATGATGGCTTGGCAAAGCATCTATAGTGCAAATTAAGAAAAAGTGTAATTCTGCTATGACATGCAATGCTTGCATACGTCTTGTGCTATGCCATACACATACTAGCCTAGACTTTGGCAAGGACTGGGTGTTCTAGTTAAGCCAGGCTTATCCCTGAGCCCACACCACACGATCCCAAGAACGGCATTTATTACATTACTTCATTCCACCACAACAGCACACAGCACGTGTGAGTCCCTTGCCACAATCCCAGGGCGCACAATTAAAAGCACAGAAATGCTTTACTCAGCAGAGTATCGCACAAATAATGAATAACTTTGGAGCCATATTGAGTCTACTGAGCTAACTTAGACTAGAGGTGGGTGATGTTTTTTAATTTCCGGGCCACACACAGTAAATGTTGCAGTGTTACATGCAGTGTTTAACTCCTCTTAAAATTAACTTGAAATTGAGTTGAAAATTAACACTGGCTAACACTGTACAGCATCGCCGGCACATCCGTGAAGGGGCGGACGTCTGCATCTGAGCGGACGAAGGCCGCAAGGGCCTGCGAAAAGACGAGTCGGCAGCGCTACTGCAACCTAAACCCCTGGGATGCGAGCCGAACCTCGGCCCGCGAACTTTGACACTGCGTATTTAACACTGCAAAATTTATTGTGCACCATAATTGATTCCAAAATGGACAGCGGAGCTGGCCAGGTATTTGAACAATGATATTCTTCAAACCTGTGTATTTAAAGTTAAAAGAAACAGAAATCAAGATATACTTGATGTAAAGTGCGAATCTAAAAAAAATCTGCTTATTTCGTTAGGGTCCCTGCAAAACCCTAACCCTAACAAAATGTGTTAGTGGATCATTTTTGGGATTCAAACCCAGAAAATCAGAATGAAGTTATTTCAGAACGGGTCACAGTTTGACAATGTCTGCTTGAGGCTATTGATGAAAAAAATGCAAGCAGTGTCGTGGCTGTGGAAAAACTCTGTGAGTAAGAATGTGAGTAAGATTGCACACTATATAAAGCAGTGGTTTGCCCTACTGTTTGTTGCTGTGCAGCCGTTACCTGTTGCAGAATCGCGTGGTGATTTCATTTGTTACAACAAAGGTCAGACCATCTGATCACTAACATCCTGTGCAGTAATTGGGTAGTCATTGTGCAGGAGAGATCCAAGTCTATGACATGGGTCAAAGAGGCCAAAGATATAAGGACAAACGTGTGGTGTTTAACTAGGGAGGAATGTAGCTTGTCTGAAAAAAACACTTTAGTAAGAATGTGTATGCAATACAAAGCAATAGAGCGGCTGTGCGGCTAACTGTCGGGTCACTCGGACGTCAAGAAGTGTGTTGCGTGCGGCGCAGGCTGATTCACTTTCAGATGTAGAGTCTGCAGCGTAATGAATGCTCAGGGCAGTGCATTCTGGGCCGGCACCGTTGGTGACCTGGCATGCGCTAACACGCCCCTTAAATAGAGTCGGGACGAAGCTTGCCAATGGCTGAGCTCAGCTATTGCCGACCTGGTTCGATCTATTCCCCAGCTCCGCCACGAGGGGGCACTCGCCTTACAATATTTTGATTTAGAGTTGGACAGAGCCTATTTGGAAAATGGTAACTACATTTTGACAGCTGAAGAGTTACAGCAATTTCCAGTTGAGAATATGCACCAGATTTTCATTTGTATTTTACTTGCATAAATCATACATATTTTCAATCATGTCTCTTTGCCCACAACAATTCAATTAGGCTAGATTGCCCTAAAGTGGACCACTGCCTAATGTGGGACACCTAAGGTCTCCATTGGTTCTGGCTCCTCCCTAAACTAATGAATTTCATCGAAACTATGATAAAAGCAAACCTGTTGAGTGCGGCGCTTTGCACCGTTTCTGGAGGCTAGCAGTAGCGGGCGATACTGCCCCGTGAAGGCACTTTTTTAAAGTATAGGTAATTTTTAATATATCTCGCAATGCATTATGAGTTATATTGCTTCATCTAGGGTACATCTAATGTTCACTACATTTTGCGGTGCATTATGGGATACTTTCAGTGCACTATATAGGGTACATGGAGAATCCGGACACCCCTATAAAATGGCATGCGCCCCATATAGTGTACTATATAGGGGATAGGGAGCGATTTCGGACACAGCCAATGTCTTCCTTGTTGCTTGTGCCACTGTCATGTTTTTTTCTGTTGCATTGATGTCGAAACATCGGACATTCAAGTGAAGTTCTCGAACGTAAACTATTGACCTGTGACTCCCGTTAAGCACAGAGGTGCCATTCATGATAACTGACCCAGTTACAAAGATAAAGATTCTTCATGCGGCCCGGAGCGGAGAGTTGAAAACATCCCCGGCTTCAGCCCCAGATGTTGAAATATTGAATCTTGCTACCGCACCAAGATGAAAGGGATATCTTGTGCTGGCCATTGGCTTGTGTGCTGGAAAATGGCGGGATGGATCTGTGACACATGACAGACTGTGACACAGACCGTGACACACTGCGTGACATGCTACTGAACGCACGTCATGGGATTGGGTTCAAGTTGAATCCTTGTATAACTGAACCAATATTCTATATTAGCATTAACAAACAGGTTTTGACACGAAAAGCGTTTTTATTCACAGTCAGGCTTGGTGTCGTGGGGAGTTCAGTACCAGCTTCTGTAATGAAGGTGGAGAGGTCAACTTTGAAACACAGCTGCTGCGTCTCAAATGACTTGGGTCAGTGTATTGAAATATAGTGCACTATATTTCAGTACACTAACTTTTTGGTGAACAGTTTAGTGCTGTCACAAATCGAACACCTCTGTGTTGCACTTACCAGAAATGATGCTGTGATGCTTTGACACGTTGCAGCACAGTACCAATTTTGCATGCCGCCAGCGGACTACAAATAGAACTACAACACCTCAGCGAGTGTCCATCGGTCAGGCACTGGGTTTCTGGGCGTGTTTAGTGCATCGTCCGGGCCACTTTCGGTGCAACACTATTCGGGACACTATAAATAGTGCACCAAGTGCATAAATGTGCCATCTCAGATGTAGTAAGCGGTTGAACCCATGGTGGGGCTACAGACCACCTACTTAATGCACAGGACTATGTGTGAGATCCGGGTCACACCAAATGTTACAAGGGTGAAACGGTCAATTTGGAAACGCAGCAATTGAACAGACAACTAAAGACTGTACAGATGGTAGTTGTAGGCAATCGACTGCTATTTATGCTTAGATATGGAACTAAGCCAGTCAATGTACTGGCTGCTAATTTCCCATGATGCAGTGCGTCATCGGTGATACTTTCAGCAACCCCCAATTGTCCCTTACCAGGGCTCTGAACCGGTTCAAGAAATGAAAACGAAAACAGAAAACGAACAGAATTTTACAGAATTTCACGAGGAGCGGAAACGGAAACGAAAAAGCATTTCTTCAAATGTTCCGGAACAGAAACGGAACATTATGAAATCCACAAACCCGGTTAAAAAGTTTTTTTTTCTGTTCTCTATATATTTTAACCTATCCTATGTCTGGGAGACTTTTTTCGTCCATTTTCACTGTCAGTCATCAAGCCCCATGCATCCGGGGCTCCATCTTGTGGACAGTTGAGGAAGCAAATGTAATGATGTTAATACAGTTGCTCTGAAGTTTGGACACCCACCAAAAATATGTTGTATAAAAACAATATCTAAACTTAACATTGCACTATATAAGGAACTTTAAGAACGAACGAAATGTTTGTGTTCCGAACCGGTAGACCTGCCTGAACCGTCCGGAACGGAACGCTTTAAAAATAATTCCGTTTTCAAGCCCTGTCCCTGACACACCCATCACACTTCCAGCACAAAGTTCTGTTCACCTGCAATTATTTTTTCACCAGAGTAGATTTTTCTAGAATTTGAGGCGGTGAGCCACAACCTTGTGTCGACCTTCCCGCCGTCCGGGGCCAAGCAAGGTGGAGCAGAGTTGACACAGAGATAAGGTTTAGTGAACAAACATACCACTCCTGCATACCGTCCAAGTTGCTGATATGAGATGAACCTGAATAGGAAACACATTGTCAATTCATTGAGACATAACCTGCTCAAGTGGTCCCTGTTAGCCATAGGTTTGTGCAATGTTTTACTTATGATCAGAGATGACAAAAGTACCGGGATTTCTTACTTGAGTAAGAGTAAAGTACACAATTTGTAAAAAAAAAAAAAAACTTGAGTAAGTAAGTCAAGTAAAAAGTACAGGCTGAAAAATGTAATCCGATAGTGTTTTTGAAAATAAAAAGAACATGCTCTAAAATGTACTCAAAAGTATTTTTGAAAGGGTAAAGTACAAAGAAGAAAACCTAAATTTGCCTTAACACTTAACAGGTGATATATTTTTTGAGGGGCACACCCAGAGACTAAATGAAAACACTACCGAGTACTGCCCCCTACTGTCTCATTCACGCTATACATGTAGTCTTAACATGTACAAGAAACAAGAAAAAAGTAACGACTCTGTTTTGGAAAAAGTAAGGAGTAGAAATAATGATTTAAAAATCTACTGAGTCGTGCTGCCCAGTAGCTCCGTTGGTTAGGCCGAGCACTGGAAAGCACGCATATGCCTCAATGGCGCGGTGAGTCGGTGGTTCAAATCTCGCCACCGACGTATTTCCAGAATGTCTGCCCCCCATCTTCACCTGTTCAGGGTCCAAGGGCCAAGACCATCTAGCCTGGCGAGCCAGAACCAACGAATCATCCACGCACCGTATGCGGTTAGAGCGATCAAAACGGAAAACGTAATATAAAACATGTCAATCAAATTGTGTAATCCTGTCACAGTGCAGTAGGTGGGACAAGAGGCGTGGAGGCGTGACAACCAAACTCCGCCCACGTCTTGAGTAACCCGTACAATCTTCCCCCTACGTTCGCGGCGATTGGCCGATACGATGCGAACCGGCGGCTTGCCCGATTTTCCCAGACCCAAAGCAACTGTCTAGTGATGTGCGATGCATGGACGATGCGTTGGTTCTGGCTCGACCCTCTGGCTGGGAGACTGTCAGATCTGGGATTCAAACCATCAATTTTTCCGTCTTCAACCCTCTGGTCAGTGGAACGGCCTCTATAGCCAGTGATGGGTAATCCCTGAATGTCTCCCTGGCCTGGTTTTAGGCCAAGCGGCCTAAGGTAGATAGCGTATCACACATGTGGCCTGTCAGCCCAGATCCTGTTAATGGAAAACCATGGCAGCACTTCTCACCGCAGAGGCCGTGGGGTGGAGTATCAAGCCCGCTTCTGAGAAGCACCTGAAAGAACTCGGACTCAGAAGATGGAAGGATAACGTTTGATTTAATGTCAGAATCCAGTGGTTTATATACAGCCCGTCGTGACCATTACATGCTTTTGTGACATAACCCGTCCTGAGATGACCTGACCCATGCTACTTATATTACATTTTATTGTGCATTTCCATCACCAGCCCCTTATGAAGTTGAAAGAAATGAAAACACTATATAGTGTTTCTCCTGTGCTCATCTGTGCGTGCAAGTACTGAGGAAGTTGCATGATTTACAACACTCGGAAGGCACAGCTCCAGTCAATAGGGGGCACTCTCTGAATTCAGTCAACAGATTGATGAATCTACTATAAACTAGAAGCACGTAGTGGTACAAATAGTACTTTTAGTGTGGCAACCCATTATCAATGCAAGTGCTCGAGTAGCGTGATTGCGATTGACCCATAGACTGTATTCCCACCGGCAAACATGCCAACTACGGCCCCTTGCGACCCAGAAGTCTGGTCACGTGACCACGGTAAGCGCCCAGCAAACTATCAATAAGTTGGTGATTAGGTATGACTCTGGCTCCTCCCTAAATGGATGAATGTCAGTGGTAGACTGTAACTATGGTAAAATCATACTATAGTAATGTGTATAACATTATGTTCAACATTACATTTCACTGTCCTACAGTAGCTAACTGACTGCTCACATTAGGAAGCTGCAAAAAGTGGCCCATATTAGGGCAATCGTTGGGAAGACGCTTTTGCCTACTTGCTAGCGCTTGCTTCACTGCATTACGGGGGTGAGTGTTTTGGACGTGTGAAAAACTGGTTTCAAGTGCCTTGCGCTGCAACTTTTCCAACCAAAACTGAACCGGCAACCTTTGTGGTTACGAGACAAGCGACTGTGTCTGTTAACACACAGCAGATGCTGACCAGACTCAGACACGTTTGGGGTTTCATTTTTACTGGCTTTGTGTTTACTCGCGACCTTAGCTTCGTCTCTTCTCCATCCGTTTGCACCCAGCATCGCGGGGCTTAGGCATGTGTGACGGAGCAGAACACACAATGCTGATGTGAAGCAGGAGAGACGCAATGTGACTGCCTAGCAACATTAATTAGTAGAAGCTGATCATATGGTGAATGAATGAATGAATGAATGACGTTTTTTTCGTCTGCGGAAGTCCAGCTGCCACGCATCAGCGATCATCAGTCTGCCTCCTCTTAAGACAGCGTCCGACCCCGGAAGGACACTGACGGAAGGTCCCAAAGTCTTGGTCAAGGTGAGCTAGCTTGACTAAGCACGTCACACCATGATACCAACACCTTGATGAAGTTTCCATGGATTACTGTACAAACTCTGGAGTTTGACTCAATCTGGGTGCTGTCTGTCCCGTCTGCAGCCTGACTCCCAGGAGATTCTACCGGAACCTGATTCCGCCCCGGTGGACCTCAATGAGCACCATGTCCGAGGATGAAGAAATGGACGGTGTTGATAGGTGTTGTTATTGTGTACCCATGGCCTGTAAAGGGTCATTCTCATTAATATAAAATATTTAACTAATATAATTTATGATTTGCTGCATACAATAAAGAGTTTCTAAACCCTCCCTTGTTTCTCCTCTCTTGGTCATTTCCTAATTAGATCAATAACCTGTGACAAGTTTATTTTGAATATTAGCACACACACACAAAATAAAAGTATATCAAATGAATTACAAATAATGAAACTAAATAAAATAAAATAAATGATGATGATGGACTTCATTTTCGAGAAGAAGTAAAACGTATTACTCCCACCCCTTGTCTAGCATAAGCAGCATTTGAATGAACTACATACACATATATGATATGCTGCATACACTTTTGTTATTTATAATATATACATAATTACATCATGTATGGTGCGAGAACGTCTATAAGCCCAAAGACCAAAGAGTGTTTTCAGAAAATGTCAGAATCAGAATGAGAATGAAGTTTATTGCCATTGTCAATGATCAACATCACAGACTAGGATTCTTTTCTTGCTAATGGTGCTAGACATGAAGACAGAGCAACACATGTAACTAGCAGTGGGGAATATTCAGGGCCTTCTAGGCCTTCAGAAAAGGCCTAGAAAACTGAGGAAAAAAAAGTTATTATATTTAAATATGTGTAATTATAATTACAATAGGTATTTAAGTAACTGTCTCATTTAATTGAATACATCATAATAATTAATAATAATTAATTGAATACATCATAATAATTAATACAACTTGTCAAGTTCACATCAGCAATGAAAGGGTTAATATACTCTGAAACATGTTATCCACTCAGAATCGTCATTCTCCATTCATTGTAATGGGAGTCCTTCTGCTCTCTCAGAGTCCTGGGCCACTTGACACCTAGCTTTTTTGGCGTGGAGAGTGATGGGGAAATTGACCAATCAGGATTGATTATTATGTAGGCAGGGCAAAAGTAAACACCCAATGATCAGAGAGTCCTAAACGCGTCATACATTCGGCCACGTCACTCTCCGTCTCTGTTAATTCATTGGCTGACCGAGTCTATTAGCGAGTCGTCGTTCAATTCATTTTGCTAGCCAGGTAAAGTGATTTGGTTGCCCTATCACCCATCAGCCTGAGTGGCGTAGTGGTAGAACATGCGCCTGCGAAGCAGAATGTTTTGAGTTCGAATCCGG
>OMKY01252832.1:2671-22726 GCA_900302395.1 Bregmaceros cantori
TCATTCACACACACACACACTCACACACACATACCCACACAGACACACACAAACACACACAAACACAGACACACACAGACACACGCAAACACATACACACACAAACACGCACAAACACACACAAACACACACAAACACACACAAACACACACACACACAAACACGCACAAACACACACAAACACACACACACACACACACACACACACACACACACACACACACACACACACACACACACACACACACACACACACACACACACACACACACACACACGTTATGTTGCATGATTCAAGCACAAAGTCTGTTCCAGTAGAACATGGGGTTGGGGTTTCAAAACAAGACAAAAAAGAGACACCCTTTAAACTCTTGATGTTATATGAATGTTTGTTTGAGTCAATAAAAAAATTATAATTAAAATTGTGTAATGTAAGGGACTCACCAGCAGCGTATGCAGCTGTGCGGCGTGGTTGTTGAAGAGCCGAGACGACTGGTGGAACAGCTGACACACCTGAGAGATCTACGGTGACACAGACAGGTCAGCAAAGGTCAGCAGCAACTTACAATCCAGGGATTCCAGGCTGCCCTCCCGTCTACTGAGAGAAATATAGTGGCCCAGCAGAGGCCTGTAGAAAGTGGGAGACCTAAATCACCCCCTCCTATTCGCACCTACTGACCCCTAGTGGCAAAGGAAAACTCTTATTGGTAACGCGGTTCTTGCAGGAAATACCAAGTTAACTTTTTTAAAAAACTTTTTAAAGACTATTATGAGAGACATTTAAGATCAATCTCACGACCTTGCAAAAAGAACAGATTCCTGACTAACGGCCATGAGTCAGGAAAATGACCAACTCGACTCATTAGTGTTTCAGTCACTCAAACTGGAAATACTGGAAATAGAGGATGTAGTTTAAGACGTTTAGAAAGTTTAAGAACTAGCTTGAAATGTGGGTGTTTACTTTATTAAACATCCACGTTTTTTTCATCTTCTGAATTTAAGACCTTTAGACTCAACCTGAATACAGAACCCTGAATACCAACTTTCGTCACCAGCTCACTATGTGCATATCTCCACCCATCTTTACACTACATTTTTTTTATGTATGTGACATTATGACAAGACATTACAAAGCCTTAACCCCAGCACCCACCTCCTGCAGGGCCGTGGCTTTGTGTCCGGTTACCAAGCGGCACATGATGATGTGTTCCAGGAGAATGACCTGGAACGTGGACAGGATGGGGCTATTGTCCAACACTGAGACACATGGGAGAAGGGGATTAATCATTATCACCCTGCTCTATCTCAACAGTATATTCAAAGCATTACAACTTGGAACAAGGGTTTAAAGCATAGGCTGTATATAAAGTAGACGCAGCGTGCATGGCGTCATCCCATTGCTTTCATCAAAAAATGTTGTGCCCGCCGACTGCGCGCTGCCATTGTTGAAAGTACCTGTCTTTCCGGTACCGGGAGAGATAGAGAGCTATATGAGAGAATATGAGAGAGACACCCCACACGCGACTTCTTCCGGTGGTACTGTCCGCTAAGGGCACCAACGACAGAGTCAGAATGAATGCGATCCTATGGGAGCTAAAAAATATTAATGCCAAATCTGACGCGTTCGTGAAATTATGACCCACCCCCTCACACAATGAACCGTTAATTATCCCGACAATATACATAAAAACATCAATTAGAAGCGATTTTTAAATAGGTTAAACGGCTTGCGGAAATTGGTATATTTCCATTGTAAATCCCATAGGCTCCGTGCTTTTGATAGCCGACACCTCCCACTTGACTAGCAGAAGCATGCGGAAGTCGGCACGCCGGCCGAAGCGAATACGACGTCCATATTTATATACAGTCAATGGTTTAAAGTGTTCCCATTAGGAGCACTCCATTACCCCCACTCTTAACGAGGGGTCAAGGGGGGACCCAACATGCTATTCAGTGCTGCATGTAAGCATATATATGCATTTCTGTAAATTATGTTACATTTATTGATAATCTATTAAAGTTTTTATCTTGAACGCAAAATTAAACTGATACAATCTAGAGGCTGGCCAACACTGGTTCCATACTTACATTGGGTCGTGAAAATTAGTCCTCGGGGTAATAAAAGGCTTAAGAAGCCCTGCTCTATTTGACATGGTCTTAGAATTTCATATCGATTGTATTAACTTTGTTCATAAACCAGAGTGTCTCTAATGTCTCAAATATTTGGCATTATTCCAAAACACATCATTACCTTTTTTCATATAAAAATGTAGCCAGATCCCTCTTAACTATTTGAGGATTCAGTGGGTTTCATCGTTTTTCCAGGAAGGTTTTGTATATTTGATACCCCTCCAACAAATACCTTCCATGATGCGACCTTACTTTTTAGTTTCTCCAGTTGCATCAGAGCCTTATCTGTGTACTTCTGGGCTTTCTCCAAGTAGCCTGCCTGCATGGAGTGCATCACCGTCACCTGAAACACACAAAGTCAAACGCACTATGAATAAGTGGCCAAAGCTGGTGTTAAGAAACGTTCCCACAGAGTGCTGCCCGGCACTCATTCTTACTACACAATTCGTTTGAAATTGCCTGATTAAGATCGTATGCACAATCAGTAGCCTTTTCATTTCACAAAATGTGAGGGGCGCTCCTGAATATAAATAGCTATTGTTGCACACAGTAACGTTAATGACGCTCGGAGGTATGAAGCCGGCAACGCGTGGGACGCATGGATGGATTACGTACATAATTGGCCACACGTAGGGTATGAATCGGCCTTTATGATGGTGAGAGGGGATTTGGGGTAAGGTGAAATCACTAGCTTGCTCATGCCAAAACTATTTTGCTAACAGTGGCCGACGCACAGTCTAAAATAATAAATACAAAAATAAATAGGGAATTTATTTTCAAGCAAAATTGTACAGCGCCTGTGCTGGTCCTGTGGCACAGTCGGTAAGGCACCCGCACCCAGCACACAACATGTGACACTGACACTGGCAATGTCGCAAGTTCTCATACCCTCGCACAGCTTTCTGCAATGTCTTCCCCGGTTCTCTCGTCCCACTTTAGTAACTAACCCAGTCATAAAATGGAAAAATGTGCTTAAACCGAAAAAAAATAAAAATAAATTACTTGTACATCTCTACTAGTAAGTTGGAGCGGACGGAAGGACCCACCAGGTAGACGAGCACACACATGTGTTCCTTGGGCAGCCAGTGGAACAGGTCGGCCGAGTTGCTGGGTAGGATCTCGTCGTCGTGCAGCGTGGAGATGGTCTGGATGCACTGCTGCAGCTGCTTCAGACACGGCTTAACACTTTTGATCTGGGGAGACAGTTATTTTACATCACTAAAGACAGGCAATGGAGAGGGACCTACATGGCAACCATTACTTTGTTCAATTTCTACGTGGCCTTCAAACTCTTTCGTGTTTTGAATGGATGGATTTGTCCCAGATTCGGCTAGGGTATTTTCATGAACTGTTTAGATTTTGGAAGTCAACACTCTAAAGATGGCTGAATTCAAGACGGCCAAATGATCTATTGTCACAATCTTTTGAATCCTGCAGAAAGAATAGCTCTACAATATTTCAGGGGTTTTCTGATGCTTTTATCACGTTTCGGGGATATATCCTTGCCAGCCGGCGAGACTGCATAGGCCTAGACTCTTACCAAATTTCAACCTATTTAAATGAAAAATTGTACGTTGTAACTTGTGGATATAAATTGATATGGTCTCATTCTATATGCAACAAATATGGACAGAATGTGCAAAGTTAGACCTTGCTCAACTTCCGCCAAATTCCTTATTAAAAGAAAAAAGAAAAGATAACAATATTTGTCCAACACTAACAAATTTAAAACGTAAAAATTAGGGTTGCACTGGCAACTACATAGTAGTGTAAGTATTGTATATACATTTTCCTAATCGTGTCGTGAGTTCATTTAGTATTAATTTAGTAGCCAACACTTTTGAACAGTTATTACCGCTGTGCGTAACAAATTGGGTGCAGTTTGTACTTTTCCTGAAAAGAGGTAAAACAGGAGAATAAATGTAAAATGTATCCCCACTGATTGACGCACATTATAAACAAAAGCGTTATCACCATATAGTTCTGAACCAGCGCACCTGTCCTGCATCCAGGTAATGTGTGACTTGCAGCACCAGGAAGAAGACACGGAGCGACTCCTTTTGGATGGGGTTTCCATGCCAGTTTTCCACGATGGTGGAACACAGAGTCAGCAGGGGGTGCACCTCGCTCAACTTCCTTTCCATCAGCAACAGCTACAAGAGAAACACACACATCAGGGACTAGGGATGCTCTCAGGGTTCTGTCAAAGAGACCCAAAACCACCTCTTCCTACGGACTTGTTGAAATGGCAATAGACCTCTCGACTTGACATTGGCTATTTTGAACACTGGCAGAGTGGCAGTGTGAATTTGGGGCAATTTAATAATTCTATTTACATTCAGGGCATGGCACAGTGAGTCGATTATGAAACTATTATTAATCTATTTGTTTATGAATACGGCAAGGAATACGATCATCTCCAACCAAAGTTGCCTTAAAAAGAGAGGATTTTGATTTTGAATGTTTGATGATTGTTTTTTTTTTATAGGTACAAACAATGTAGCAACCAGACTTGAAGATCCATGTCAACAAATGATGACTAAATGACATTTAGTCTAAAAGGTTCTCGGGGGAGAAAAAAGAAGTGTTGTAACTTTATTAGACATGGTTGTGTGCCAAATGTCCTAAATCAATTTCAGTCAATAAGTGCCAAGCCCAACTCGCTACCATCTTTTATTCCCGAAAGACAAGACTGATGAGAAAAACATTTTATGCTTTTTATGAAAGCATGAAAGGACCAGACAGACTTTTGTGAGAGTTCCAGACGGCTCCCAGAATTTGGTGCCGTGTCTGTGATATTTGAAATTATTTTGATTGAGGGTTGACACTTGGCTCAGACAGGCTTTCAGGTTGCTCAAGGAAATGTCAGCACGGCAATAAATTCATTCAGACAGAAGGTTTTCCATTTCTTCCAACAAAATGAACATCCAAGTAAGGGCTGCTTAAAATGAATAAAATATAATATAAATATAAAAATCCATGAAATGTATTTAATATATCTGAACATGTAACATCTAATAATTATAATTTACAACAAAACTAGCAACCCACAGTGACTTGCCGTGTTGTGCTACTAAATCAGTTACTACAATATTGATGTACCACAATAACCCTTGGAAAAATAAAATAAAATCAGATTTTATGATTTAGATAAGACATTTTTTTAACAAAAGAATCAAATTGCGAATACATTTTTTGCACAGCCCTAGTACACCCATCTACCCTCACCCCACTCTGAGCTTTTAAGGTCATCTTACCATGCCTTTGCTCAACAGGAACAGGGCTCTGCAAACAGACAGCAATACATGGGGAATTAGAAAGGATCTGTCCAATATTGCTTGGTGATGCCCCTATTGGATAAGAATGTACCATTAGGTCAAAGCCCCAAGTAATTGACATCTGATCAGATACGACTGTTCCAATCAAAACAAAGAATAATCTAATCATGTGGCTTATAACTGAGCAAAAAGTTTAATAGAGACGTTGCAAGTGATGTCACAGGTTGGCGGCATTCGTTGGCAGACATTTTGCTGGCATGACGTCTACGTACGACTGAGTGGTATACCTTACTACTTCACGTGCATTATATAGGGATGTAGTTATGCTGCCACCTGCTGGGGATTGATAGCATATTACCATGAAAAAAAAAAACAATAATTGAGTTATGCAAACATTGCTCTCTGCCTGTTTCGTCTGACCGCAATGATACCATCGCAATGTCTGCCGCCGCCAAGCCGTGTGGTCACTGTGCAACAGCCCTATTGTTAATTGAAGATAACCAATAATATTGACAACAACATTAAATCCATAAACCAAATGTTGGCACCCATACCTAGCACACAAGCATGAATGAATGTAGTCTGACCTTGTGTACTCTGAGCCGACCACTCGAGCATACTCAGCCCCGACGCCCAGCAGATCACATGCGGACACTAGGTCTTTCTCCAGGGTGTGCAGTTGCTGAAACACGAACGCACATAAAGGGTAAATGTGGGCGACGTGGACATATTTCCATATCACAGTATACCGTGCCGTTCACCTCGGTATTGGTATTTATTTCAGTATTGCTAAGGGGGCAAGCGTAGCTCAGTCTTTGTTGATTGTAGGTAAAGCCTATACAAAATCTGTTTATTATCATTGGCCACTAGTGGCAGCATATGTAGTCACATGACATGCAAGCACACACCAAGACATGTGCCATCATCGGGCTGAGAGGTGGAGACAGCCACAGAAACAATGACAGTGCTTTGAGAAAGCAATACTCCATTTTTCGGTATATCAGTTTCTTAGGTACATCAAACTAACACATGAAAAACGTTCTAAAACACAATTTGTCCTTGCAAGAAGAGATGTTCTTCCTGAAAATATTAGATTTTACACTGTTGTGATGTATACTAAAACAAGCGGAACATGGTCTTACTGCCAGCTGGAAAAGGAGTCTGCAGTGCCAGTATGGAGTCTGCTGTGAGATCTGGATGGCTTTACGCAGCAGAGGCTTGGCCGAGTCCACCAGATTCTATAGGAAGGAGGCACATCACACGTACAGTTCACCGTCACTAACCAATAGAGTTGATTACATCATTATGTGCTGCAGTACTACTAATACAGATTAGGGGTGGGGGGGTTGCAATGACGTTGATATCCAGTGGTGGGTTTGGGCGGTTTACAGATTGATGGGAAAAGTGTCCAATTGATTGTACAATTTGTACAATTCAATTTAGACTGGAAATATAACCATATAGAAAAAACCAGTCGCTATTCACAATGTCAAGGCCCCACAGATCGACTTAGATTTTGAAACCTGTTAAGTACCACGGCAACACAAACGATTCAATAAAGATAGGTATGCTTGGATGATGTTATGAGCTGTACCCGCCCTGGCAAGCTAGTGCTTGTCTTTGATCCACCTGAAGAATCCTGAATAAAGGACCCTGATGCTATGCATCCAGTCTGGCTGTTCATTGGAGAAAGGGTAAAATGATCTGTGATGTTGGTTGGGAAATTATCTAGTGTGGCCCAAGACCAACAAGGATGAAAACTGTTCATCAATGGCGCATGTTCCAAAAGGAATATAAAGGCCTCAGAAGAAGAAAAGAGAGAAGCAGATGAAGAGATGGAGAGTCTTACCTGTTGGCAGTACAGTTCGGAGAGTAGACTGGCAGCTTCAAATTGGACATCTTCAAACTGTGGGATCTGATGGGTGGTGAGGGCTGATGCAAGGACTACAACTCAGCATGAATGGTTACTTTCAAATAAAACGCACAAGGATCGATAGAGCTTCACACGGCCCTATTTGGGGACCTGGTAGCATCGTCAATGAAACATGTCATAAAATCCCATCTTGTGAAAGGGAAGTAAGCCGTTAATGTGAATGCAACAGAACCCTTTCTACAATTTCATACGACGCTCCGTGTAATAGAAATGTCACGCCTGTCTTATCCCCGATTGCTGATTGGTCATTTCTGCGACATCGTTGGATGGCCCTGTTTATCAACTATAACTGAGCGTGAGGGGCTGACAGCCCTCGTGTCTTGTGCCTGTGGCTTAGTCTCACCAGTAATTTCCTATAACACACTGTTAAGATTACACATCCATACTACACTTCACACCACAACATCCATGTGTCCACTTGACTTGTGGGAAAAGGATACTTGCTGGGAGATGAACCACTGTGGAGAGAACAGAGAAACACAAAGTATTTAGAACAGGAATGTTCCATGTTTGGGAGAAACCATTTGTAATCAATTGTTTAATTCATTGATTAATAATTACCGATGATTAATGATATAACGTATGATGTAACCATTGGTTGGGTCAGAAGAGGGTGTAAACATCGCTGGTGACACCTTCCAATGCACTCATCCCATCCCTTCCTCTCAGTCAGGCTCTACTGCGTAGTAAGGCCAAAACAACCCTTTCGTCCCCTATGCAGCGATGCTGTTGAACTCTACAGGTAATGCACACTGAACACTCAACAGTATGTATCTTTTAAATACTATGCAAGGTTGTTGGGGTCCATCATGCCCCCTATTCTGCCACCCCTGACCCCAGAGATTACCTGCTAATGGATTTTTCTTTTCTTTTATTATGAGAACTTATTGCTTGTATATGCGAACATGTTGTTTTACGTTAATAATAATGCTGATTAAGAGCTGGAAAAGAGCGTTTAATTACTCTGCTAAATTAATGAATTTAGATTGCTGGTGCAAATTAACAACAACACTAATGAAGTAATTAAGAACAACAAAATCATAACATGTGATATGAATGTAAACATTATGGTTTCACAAGAATAGAGAAATACAATAACGTACATTTATTTTAGTGTTTGTCTTCTTACTCCTTTTTCGAAGACAATGTACTGTGTTCTGATCGGGTTTTATTTCTCTTTTTTTGCTTCATTATTTATCGCTATTCTTTTTTTCTACAAATAATTGCATATTTTTCTTTCATATACATGTTCGAAAACAAATGATGTGAATCCGACTTGAGGGTTTTTATTGATCACTGCCATGCATATTTATTCATTCGATTCACTTTCAGCGCATCAAATTTGAATTGCCCGCCGACATCAATAAGATGACGCAAAAGCTATTATTTCCTAAAGAATGCGCAAAATCGGGGAACGGCAGCGTATCACGGAGGCTGCACGCCGCTGTCATCCGGGACGAGTGGACCCGATCCTCACCGCCTTCTCCAGGTGGGTGCGGGCCAGCTCCGTGTTCTTGGTGTGCTGGTACAGCACCGAGCCGAGCTGCAAGTGAGTCCGGGCCTCGATGCGCTGCGTCGGCTTGAACTGGAAGACGGCCTTCAGACAATGGACGCAGAGGCGGATCTTGGGCGGGCTGGACGTGCGGAAATGCTCGGCGAACCCTAGCAGCGCCAGGTACCAGGGCTCCGGGGCGTCGCTGCTCGCCGCCATGCTGAACACGAAGAGAGCCGCCGGTACCGGCGACCGAAACAACAACAAACCGAGGAGCGCTGCGACCAAACCGACTGAACGCTGCTCGGGGAGGGGAGGCCTCTGTGCTGATGGAGCGTCCGCGAACGACACGAATCGATGAACTAGTCCTCTGAGTGAACCGACAGTGTGAATTTATTTATTTATTTATTTATTTATTTATTTATTTATTTATTTATTAAATAAAAAAGGAATTAAACTACTGTTTACACTAACTCCCTCAAAAGTACGTAGGTTAGTATACTGATTAATTTATTTTAAAAGTAACTAAGTTCAATATATGGTACCAAATTACCTTAAAAGAGACAACCATTGTTGTCAATGCTCACTTTTTTAGAAGTAGATTTTTGACTTTACTTCACATACACAATCTTTTCTTTGATTTACTGTTTTATTTGTATTCTTTTTTAATCTATTTATTTATTTATTTTAAAAACAGATAGATAGTGACTGGATTAAATCGGAAACTGGGATGAAGAGTCGGCAGAAAAGCCAGAGAGGGGATTAGAACCCGCAGCACTGCTTGACCTATGGTCCGGGGCGAAGGCGGACCATAATTCAACTAAAGTGGAATTTGAAAGTAACTTGCGATTAATGCTTAAGAAAAAGTAATGCACTGAGAAAAAAGGCTGAAATCAAAGTAACTAAGTTACCGACTTCACTGTTCATCAGTTTATTCATTCATTCATTATTGATTTAATGATAGGGCTGTTGCACCAGTGACGTCATGGCTTGGCGGCCATTTTGGAACCAACGTGCTGTTAAATGTGAGGTCGAGATATTGCAACAGCCAACATTGCATGTACCATATTGTTCATTGTGTTTGTACATATTGTTTTCCAAATGTTTGTACTACCTTTGCCATAGTGGCATGGATGACATGATTCGAAAACCATGACAAAGAGTGCGAGTCATGTTGGAAGGATAAAGAAGTACAAAAAAATGAATTACAGGTTCTGGCCTGTCGAGACAGACACGGTATATGTTCATTCATGTGTGTACTGCCCTGAATAAAAATAAAAATCAGGCGAGTGAATAGAGCCGGTATGCGCCAATAATGTGGCAAGATATTATTCAGCCCTGTGTGGAGGTTTAAGCACACCTATGTGGCCTGTTTCTCAACTACAAATCAACTGTGACAATGAACCGGCCCATTTGATGAATCGAGAGAAATTACGCGAATCATAAAAGTGGCTGGCATTGCCCATCATTAGGCGGAAGCCAGATAACCACTTCTGGGCTCGGATTTTCGTAGTAAAAGCTTAACATTCACTATTTCCCGCGTATTAACACGTCATGGAACACACAATGGATGGAGTGTGATTTCATTAATACATTTTACAATATGATCAAAGTGCGGCCATAAATACGTTTTGCATCAATGTCGTTGATATTTGTAATTGTAACATGGAATATAAAATAATATAATAAATTATATAACATAGTGTGTGTTTATGGGTGTCTGTGTGTGTGTGCAAAAAGTATAAACTATGTGAAATAAAGGCAATACAATAAATAGTGAACCGTGAATAGTTACTGGCCAAATATCAGACAGAGGTGTATGGTTTATATGGCTAAGATCACACACTTCAATACATGAGTAACATCTGCGATGAGGCAACAGAGGGGGAAGCAGAGGCATCTTCGCTTGTTTGTGGAAATTGAGCATATATGTGTAATGGGTGTAAAATTACCCCAGGGGGAGCTGCGGGATAAACGTCACACACAACGCATGATAGTGTACCGACCAATTAGATCACGCAGGGAAAGTGAGAGTACACTCTTACCTAAGGACTTACTGCATACAGGGGACGATATAAAGCAGTCTATTGCCTATGGCAATTGACTGTGCAGCTTATTACTGTCGGCCCAATCACTGTATAATTTAAAGGGTCATTTGTCTGTGACAGATGCACTTGCAATTCCCATGATCTCACTTGGGAAGACACCTTCGCAGAGTCACAGACTTCACGGAAAAGCAAAGAAGAGCAGAGAATGCAATTTCTTCAGCAGCTGAGGGAGCTGACGCTACCAGCCAAATTGTTGGTGTAGTTCTACTTGGCTAGAATTTAATCCATTCTCACAGCCTCTACCACGGTCTCGTATACTGGAGTGGTGGATACACATCCAGAGATAACCACGGGCTGCAGCACACTGTCTCCTCTGCAGAGAATCTGGTTGCAGCCTCCAGAACTCAGAAACATGCAGGCGGAATCGCTACAGCCCCGCTCCCACCCCGACCTCAGACACCATGTGGTCACTCAACTCCCTTCAGAATGGAGGCGACGGCCCATCATAACCAAAACCTCACGTCACATGAAGTTTCTACTCTGTTGCTGTACACCTCAACAACAAGTAGTGGGCTGGGACTGATGCATAGCCGTCACATTTTGACCTACATCACATAGACCATAGACCAGGGGCTTTTTCACCCCAAGGACCCCTTTTCCTGGCTTAAAGTAACGCAGGTAACTCATTTTAAGGGATATAGCCAATTTATCTCTATGTAGAGATCGGTACTATGGCAGTAACATTTGGAATAGTGTGAAAAAATGGATAGTATCACTTTAAACAGCTAGAAAAATGTGTTGGTTTCTCTTGGTCTTAGTTAACAATGACACTTTTATTGAAAAAGTCACTTACTGCACTCAGGCGGCTGAAGGCTGTATCGTGGTAAATGCATATATCAACATACTCAGACCTTTTGCGAGCCTCCAGTTTAAAACTAATTTCTCCGCAAACCCCCTGGGGTGACTCCACAGACCCCTGGGGGGATCCTTGGACCCCTGGTTAAGAATGGGAGGTATAGACCATGTACCATGACTGCCCAACACAGAGACTGTACTGTACACAGAACTATGACTTGACTGGACTGACTGAAGTCAATGACAATGGCCAAAAACGTGATTCTCTGTCTGATTCTGATAAGGTCTCATTGTATCACACACAATAGACTAATTTAAGTATCACAAATGGAACCTATGTTCAAATTGCTTAGTTTGGCCTTCTGGAGTTTTTAGCAATATCTTGTCTTTTAGCAATACCTCTGTGATAACGGTTTTATCAACTAGGACAAAAAAGTATATATTTGTTTACAATTTGACGGGCCGTGAGACAGTGTGCCAAGTTTATGTATCTTTTCATATTATGATATCATGTTTACTTTTCAAAATGTGTTGATGATTTATATAACTATTATAGCTGACATATAATAGGATGGAGGCTAGATGATGAAGTTTGGGAAATCAAGAGGAATTATTTTTAAATGTTTTTGTGACACGAGGTGTGTAGGAGAATGAAGATAGGAAGAATGTATTACACTAAGAAGCTTGGAAGTACTTAGAATATACTCGATGTGAGATTTGATAAATGAATAGTGAAGGAGTGAGAGTTATATGTGGTTGATTTGAAGCATTTGAAGTGTGAAGTATGAAGTATGCACCAGCAGAGGGCGGTACTGCCACCTTATGTGGATGCAAAACGAAAAAGAAGAACAACGCGCCCAAACTGCATTGAAATGCCGCTGTAAAGACCACACTCCACTCGCCAGTATTCTTCAGTCTTCACGACTCCGGGTCGTCTCCGATCTCACCCTTTCCTCGCCGTCAGCTGCCCTCGGGCCTCGGTACGGCATTATCGAATACAACCGTGGATCTGTCTCAATAGAGAACGCCCAGCGTGGTCATTGACGTTAGATTGCTGTGGCGGGTGTGTCCCTCCCTTTCGTTTATGTCATCCAGGACACAGGATCTCTGTCACAAGTGATGTATGATTATGTGTGTATGTATGTGTGTGTGCGTGTGCGCGCGTGTGTGTGTGTGAGTGAGTCTGTGTCTTGGAGGGGGAGCTTTTACCTTTTAACGTGTTAATCACCGATGTGAAATGGATAAATGTTAAGTGAATCGCTTAGATTAAACAATATGTAATACGCTAATTATTAACGTACCCCCGTAAAAGTGTGTATACACAGTTGTAAACAAGTAATACACATACAATATAATGGAAGCTGATTTGGGGAAATGTGTTATTGTTGGGATATTATCCGTTTATGAAACACAGGAAATAATTCGCGTTTGGGATCAATAAAGTATTCGGATTCTGATAACGACTCTAAACAAGGATGAAATAAACTCTGCCAGAGTACCCCCAGATTTCGCTATGAGGTAGAATTTTAATACACAGCATGACAGCAGATGTGATATTGCCATATCTGAGGCCCACCCACAACAAAAAGGTTGTTTTGTTTGTTCAAAACCAACGCTTGTGTGTGTTGACAAAGAAAAGTCCTATAGGGCTTGGGCATGGTGACGTCATGGCTTGGGGGCGGCAGACATTTTGGGGGTCGCACATAACGAGAAGTAAATGTACATACGGTTAAGTGATATCCATAGACTGTAAAATAAATATACTGTCTATGGCGATATCCTTATCACTTCATGTCCATTGTATTGGGTTAAATATGGTTAAATAGAATGGACGTAGTTATGTTATCAATCACCAGCAGATGGCGGCCTATTACGATGGATACATCAATAATAGAAGCCTTTTAAACGATGTTATGTAAATAGTTATGCAAATATGTCTCTGCCTGTTCATATGACCGCGATGCGACCCGCGATGCCCCAGACCCTAGGTCGAGCAGTGTCGCGGGTTCTCATCCCCTCTCCGGTTTTTCTGCAATGTCTGCCCTTACTCTTCATCCCAGTTTCCCAGCTAATCCTATCGATCTATCTCTCAATAAAGAATGAAAAACGGTGCTTGTGCCCCCCCCCACCCCGAAATGTCACCATGCACAAGCCCTGTTTTCATGTTATTCAATATCATTACCTGAGAAAAGAAAGAAGTGATTAAATTTTGGTGCATTTCTGTAGCCTATAAGTAACATTATCATACTTAATCACCAAGTCACTGATGGATCGCTGATGGGGCTGCTGGGAAATGCATGTTCGCCGGTGGCGTCAATCACAATCGCGCTACTTTTACAAACACTTGCATTGATAATGGGCCACACATACTGCTAGTGCTAACAGTACTATGTTTTTGTACCACTACGGAGCATGTTTGCAATCTCGGAGTGCTTCTAGTTGATATAAGTCTTGTCATCATAGTTCACTTTCTCAGCTTGTAGCACCAACATGGGTCAGCTTCCTCCAGAGGATCCGGCCCAGTGTCATTCTGTTGAGGGTTGGCAGTCAACCCTTCCCAGAAGTTGGCCAAATCCTGACTTTTGTGACGAAACAACCTGCTCCCTTCTGAGTTGTCTTCCTCTGCTTCTCTTGTCGACCACTAAGCCCTCAAGGCAGAGTTTTATTTAAGTCTAGCGCTAATCAACTTTGATGCCAGGCTATGAGGCAACAGAGAAAGAAAATAAAAATGAGCGGCAGTTTGGACAAGTAATTCTGGGTCTGGTCTTATCACCAGCAACAAAAGGTTTTGTTTTGTTTTGCTGAAGACCATTCATCAATTAGCCCAAGCCCCAAAATATATTTTTTCTGTAATTAATTATTAATTAATATAGTTTATGTATTTATTTCTTTTTTCAGTTGTCAACTGCACAATGGCCACGCGCAGGATCACTCAAGAGACATTTGATGCTGTCGTGCGCGAGAATATTAATGACTTCGACATGGACTCGGAGGAGGCTCTGCGGGAAGCTGTGGAGCAGTTTGAATCTCAAGGTAAATCCACAAATGCCAAAATAGCTGCTATTTTATAGTCCATCCTGGTCTGTACCAGATAGTGTTGCTGCCATGTGGAAAAAATACATTATTTCCATCCACATTACTTCTACACAAAATGTGTTCCATAAAATGAAAATTATTAATGTACTGTAACTATAATTCCATGAATCCCGAATGACCGCCAGGGGCGGCTGTGCTGTTAAGCACTGAATATCCCCTCTGCACATGCTCATTTACCAAAGATGTCAGATGTGACCCCTGGGTGATCCAGTAGAGGTGCACCCAGGCTGGGGCGGAAGTGATGTTTCTGAGTGACCCAGAGTCCATTCCAGTAGGTGGGGCACCAGCTATAGGCTGGACCCAGTCATTTGGGATTCACAGTCGTAACTTTCTATTCACCCTTACTTCTGCAAGGCAACTTTCCTCCCAGGGCATGCCCTTCAGACATCAGATACCTGGTGACACAGGTTGATTACCCACACTGTAGGTATAGCTAACAGTACTAGTGACCCAGTGGACAGATGCTACCTCCCAGTAGACACCAGCCCCTAACACAATCCCTGTACCAGGAATTGTGTTAATCCCACAACATTTGTTGAGAACGCCGAATGCGCTGATATAGGCTCTCCGTGCAGTGTTAGTAGCTTGTTACCATCTGCATCTCCTGGCAGAGGAACAAACTAGGCCAGTCTAAAATGCTGGTTGAGATGATGGAAGAAATGCAGTGTTTGGCTGCAAGGCAACACTTGACAAATCCGAGTTCCACCTCAGAAATGATTAACTCGCCAACAAGGCATGGATCTCGCCCACAGACTAGGCAGATGTAATGGCCAGAAGAAAGAACTCAAACCCTGCTCGATATTCAATATTAATAATAATAAAGTATGATATGTTAAAAGAGATTGCTATTATCAACAGCAAATAGAAAGAAAGAAAAACAAATGAATTAGACGCCCCGCATCACCTGCGCTGAGCGCCAGGAACGCCTATTTAAAACAGGCGTCATTGCTTCTGTTTGCCTCTTGACAGCAAGACGGGTGTACTGCGTCTCATAAGGTGCTTCATGGTAACGTCATATGTCATATCAAAGGTGTATTCCTCTCTGAATACACCTGTATACAATATGTGTATTGTGTTTAAGATTTCCCCTGGGGCATCCAGCAAATGCGACAAAGCATCTCGACAATAGCCCGAGGTAGATCAAGAGACAAGCCTCACTGAATGCAAAGTCTCAATCTCTGCGTCCGCCGAGGTGTATGTGTGTTCGCGCTGCCTTGTTTGTGTGGGTGTTGATACGCTTGCGTAGGTGTATGTGTGTGAGCATGCGTGCACGTATGTGCGTGAGTGCTTGTCTTTGCAACGCGTGTACGAGTGCCTGTAGTCCTGTATGTGGGAGTGTGAGGGCATGTGTATGTTAGTGCGAGTGCATGCGTGCATCGCACGCTGGTGTGTGCGTGTACTGTTCAACGAAGCGCTAGTGATGGGCGCTACCGTCACAAATGTGTTCAATGTTCTATGTGCACCATGGCGTGGAGAGAAAAAAAGATGACATTTCATCTGTTCTGACAACATGCAGTGCATTTGACAAATAAATTGACTTTGACTTTTGATTTTGATTAATCAGCAAAGCTGGCAAGTGACAAAGTACAAATAATTAAGTACTGTACTTGAGTTGTGTTTTCATGTATCTGTACTTTTAGAAATCCTTTTTTTCTCTGATTACTTTTTACTTGTACTCAGTAGATTTTGAACAGAAATATCGGTACTTCTACTCCTTACTTTTCCCAAAACAGGCATGTTACTTTTTTGCGCACCGATGGCGGTAGGGTTATGTATAAGCTGAACGAGCCAGTAGGGGGCAGTAATGCCAAAGAGTATAGAATGACGAGTGCATATGGGCGTGCATTATGGGAGACAGCCATTAGGTGTCGCAGCTGAACCTTAAGTGAAGCAAGTTAGGCTAGACAGATTATTGTAAAACTACTACTAGCATTGAAAAAGTGCATTTTATATACAAATGTATTTTTTTTACTTTGTACTTTATAATTTCAAAATACTTTTTGAGTACATATCTGAGTCTGTACTTCTTAGTCTACTTGTGTAGACATTTGGATCAGTACTTTGTAGTTGTACTCAAGTTGTTTTTTTCACAACTACTCTTACTCAAGTAAGAAATTTGGGTCCTTTGCCATCTCTTCCTGTCAGTCAATTCCTGTTTAGAATTGTCTGAGTGAAATAAGGACAAATGCAGAATGCTGAATTGGATTATCAACTGTCCTGTGTGCTTTGACGAAGAATGCCACAAAAGAATAAGACAGTTACTTATGACAGAGTATAAAGAGTTGTGGTGTATTGTATAGACAAGAGTCAACAAAATAATTCTGACATGGCTGTGATGTCATATTACATGCAGTGTTGACCTGCATAGACAAGTCGAGAAGCTAGCTGAGAAAAGCAGCATGCTCTGAATTTTTTGTAAAACTGGCGATATTGACCTGTCTAGACAAGTGTCGTTTGCCATTAAACAAAAAATGAAGAAGATCGCCGTTAATCTACAAGAAGAAGAACCCTTAGCAGCTTGCTCTGGAATTTTTGTAAAACCGGCGTGGATGACCTGCTTAGTCAAGTGTCGATCGCCGTTAAACGACAAGAAGAAGAAGAAGAAGAATTTTTGTAAAACCGGCGTGGATGACCTGCTGAAGAAGAAGAAGAAGAAGCTTAGTCAAGTGTCGATCGCCGTTAAACGACAAGAAGAAGAAGAAGAAAGAAGCAGGTTCAGGACCACATAATCCTACACCGACAGTTAACAGGGAGGCCAACATTTGCATCATATTGGGGCGGACAGGTAAGGAATTCAAGATCGAACAGCCGACAAGCGCAGGGTGACAACCTCTACAAACAACAAAAGGGTTTTGCACCACCCCGATGACAACGGTTTAAATCACCCTTTCGGGGCTAACTGCATTGTTGTCTTTCTTACATTGAAAAGTGACTTGAGACTCTCCATGAGTGTTTGGTATTTTGGTCACTGGTTTCAAGGGGTAGTAGACTGTATTTTATGTGAGCTGTGAGTCAATTTATTTGTCATCCACCACATGATTGTTTTGAATGTGTTATACGCTGTGTTGTCCAATTTACACATTCCAGGCTGTATACGACTCGTGGGAAGTATTGTCAATTTTGACCTTGATGTATAGCTGAATTTGCTTTTTTCTGTCCATTTGCATGCGCTATACAAAAAAATGTTGAGTTGCATATTCGAACAGCCACAGAACACAAAATGTCTGTTTTTACCTCCCAAATTCTGAACAAAAGTGTAGCAGAAGACTTTCTTTTGCTCTTGAAATGAGCTATAGTAGCTAAATTATAATTTTTTTAGGTAAAGGGACTGTGGTTTTGCATGTTTGTCAACTCAGGTGTGGACCTCAGCTGTATCGTAAAAGCTGTGCCTGCTGCATCTGTGGACGGTGGGGAGGACGTCACGCAAGCTCACGCGATATTACAGGTGAACCGCCAAGAATTAGCTAGATGGAAGACAAGTGGAAGCAAACCTGCATGGGACATCCAAGTGTGGGTTCAAATTTGAAACAACCCTGCCCTAGCACTGGCACTATTCTGACCGCATTTTCGTCTGTCCGTCTCATGCTCGTCCCTCTCTGCAGATGTTTATGACATCACCGTCAGAGGCAGTCACTTCAGCTTGTAATATGAATGAATTGTTGAATCCTACAGAAAGGATGGCTCTTCCATATTTACTGGGTCCATTGATCACGTTTGAGGGATATCCCTTTTAGCAATTGGCAACGACTACATACTTCTAGTTATTGGTAATTTAATACTAAACGCAAGTAAGCCACAACCATGGTGCACATTTGGATGTAATTTGACAGTTATGTGTAGCATGCAATGCCGAACCAAATTTAAATCTTCATTGAAATCCAGGCTTGAAATGGCTATAAAGTAGACATCTAGAGAATCCATACTTGGCTAGTATCCATGGGCATATTGCCACGTGCGTTCTCTTTGTCTGCGCTTTCCTGGTGATTTCTAGTTCATCAAAAGCAGATTGTTCTATCCAGGACTAGACTGAGAGAACAAAGCAGCTCGGGAAAAGCATTTATATAAGCCGCACTGGCCTAAAAGCCACGGCCATCTTCTGAACTAAATAATTGTTTAACTGAACAGAACAGTAATGATCAGTTTCCGAACGCACCCGGGAACAATGGCGTTTGTCAAAACAAGGGCACGCTTGGCAAAACAAAACATAAGTTGCTTTACTCCTCGTCATTGAACCCATCAAACTCCTCTTCCTCAGTGTTGGAGTGGAAAAACGAGAAATGCTTCGACACATACCACTTCGGTGGCGATTTCAGAGTTGCTCCGAGAGGTTCACCCCGGGGTGAACCAGATGCTCACGTTCCCTCGCACTAGTCCAGCCTTTCGTAACCCATTGGTGATGGTAGATTCCTTCATACTTTTCCACGCGGTTAGGATCCACTGACAGATGTCAAATAATGATACTCGTCGCAAGCGGCCAGTGTTTGTGAGCGGTGTATCGCCATTTGTCATCCAAGTCTTATGCACAGTGCAGTGTTTACAGGCAATACCAGAGCTATTATGTCACAGTGAAGTGACGGCGCCTGTGTGTCAGATAGGCGGACGTTACGCGCACCTTCTTGGATAGGAGAAGGGCGGCTTTCAAATATGACTTTCTGTTGCTTTTTAAAAATTGTATAGTAACGCGCCGGTGAAAAAAAATAAAACAAAAAGAAAACAGAATAGCCGCACCGCCTCCATATGCCGCATAGTTCGAAGTGATGGGAAAAGGTTGTGGCTTATAGCCAAAAAATACGGTAATTGACATAACTTATGTCTTAATGTACAAACTAAAAAAACGAACATGAATCGACATCTGGGAAAATGCCCGGTACTCCCTGATTTGATCTTAATACTGTGCCCTTGTGCTCCACTGTGTCAGGCGCTCGAGGCGCTCCGCGTGAGCAGCAGCGAGTCAACGTCCATCTCTTCCCAGAGCCAGACGCTCGGACAGCTGGAACATTTCCGACAGGAGTGTTCTGCCGGCTTTGCTCAACGCCACCTGGCCGCGCAGAAGCAGGCGTACCCCGCAATACTTCAGTGCTGCCTCAAGAGCATGGATGAGCAGGTGGAGGCACAACGTGAATATAATTCACCCTGCTGTGGGCTAGGTGGTTTGGACTGGTTGCAGTTTGAATACCAATGTCAGTGTTCTAATAAGGTCGACGAAAAAGTCATTAGAGATGT
>OMKY01252834.1:0-12500 GCA_900302395.1 Bregmaceros cantori
ACTCCTTACTTTTACCAAAACAGGCTCCTTACTTTTTTTTTGCATTGACAGGGTAGGATAACGTCTAAAATATTAGCCAGTAGGGGGCGCTGATGTACCGAGTACAGTCCCAGTTAATAAGTGAATTTCATTTAGTTCCGAGATAGATAAATTAGGCTAGTTGTTAATTTATTCGAGCAATAACATTGACAAACTAACATTGAAAAAATGCATTTTACATACAATTTTATTTGTAGTACTTTGTACTTTCAAAAATACTTTTGAGTACATTTTAGAGCATGTACTTTTTACTTTCAAAAATACTTTTTGAGTACATTTCTGAGGCTATACTTTTTACTTTACTTGAGTAGCTATTTGGATCAATACTTTGTAGTCTTACTCCAGTTGTTTTTTTTACAAATGTATTTTACTCTTACTCAAGTAAGAAATCCTGGTACTTTTGCCATCTCTGCTTCTAATCAGATTACAGTAAAGTAGAGCTGCAACGATTATTTTGAACATCGATTAATCAGCCGTTTTCACTAACGTTTAATCGATGAATCGGTTCATTTTCCCTTTGATATCGGAACGGTTGTGTCTTTTTTGGCCCCTTCAAACTATTTTCAGCTTTAAACAAAAGTAGCTGGGAAAAGGGTGAACAAGGGAGAGGATGCACGCTGTCGGTGAGAAGAGCGAACCCACCATTCTCTGCGGCGTCATGGCTTATACATATGCTGTGCAAATTCGGAAGGATTATTACCTGAAACGTTATTGATATGGCAAAGTAGCAAACGTTGAACTTATATTCAACACATTTGAGTGGAAGAGGGACAAAACAAGGAAATGATTAATCCCTGTCGATTAATTGATTATCAAATTAGTTGCCGATTAATTCAATAATCGATTATCATCGATTAATCGGTTGCAGCTCTTCAGTAAAGCCACTTCTACACTACAAAACAACTCAAGGCACAGTTCGGTGCATCTCAGTTAAGTTTAGTTTAAATGGGAACGTGTTTCCACTGTTCTTAACACGGCCACGAAGGGGTGGTGCCTAGTTTCTAAAAACTCAATTTTGATACGGCAGTGCTCACCCCAACCTCTGCACGTGTGACACCTCCCGATTAGCACATGGATTCAGAACACTTTGCAATGGATTCTATTAACAATTTTTAAAAATGTAGGTAATTTCTAGGATTGACTCTTGGAATGTGGTTTTATCACATTATATCGTTTATATTAGGGGTGCACCGATGATGTTTTTTTGCTCACGATCCTATTTGGCACAATTGTCAATTTCAGTAATAGTCAAAGTAAATAAACAGTCATTTGGCTCCCCAACTCATTTACCGATCCTCATCAGGACAAAATCACAAGTCCCGATCCTTGGAAAAAAGTGATCGCCCCCCGATCACCGATCTGAGGCTCGGATCGTGCACCAATAGTATACATGTTGTGTATCTTCCCTTCTTCGCCCCCTTAAAAAAAAAAAAAAAAAAAAAAAAAGACTTTGTGTTATTTTCATTGCTAATGATAGGGTTTTCATTTTGCTGCTGTCTGCAGGAAGAAGCCGTTCCACTGTAGCACACAGTGTGTGACACCCCAAGGCTGTCCACTAACTCCTTTATTGTGTGTCTGGTGTGTTCTTCAGTGGACGGTCAGTGGCAGGAGTGGAGCGCTTGGAGCGACTGCTCCGTAACGTGTGCCAACGGCACCCATCAGCGGTCTCGCCAATGCACCGCCGCGGCCCACGGCGGATCGGAGTGCCGCGGCCACTGGCAGGAGACGAGAGAGTGCTACAATCCTGATTGCACAGGTACACACTGTTAAGATGATTACTTACTTACATGCGCGCATACATACATACACATACACGCACACCTACCAACCAACCAACCAGCAGGGTTGGGATGGGTTACTTATTTGATTATTATTAATTTGCCATACACTGCGGATGTTCAACTCATATTACAGCCTGAAACCACCCTGAATTCAATAAATTAAAACATTTGGAATACATTACCTTATTGGTTGAAATTATTTGATTAAAGGTTTTTAAAAGTAATCCTATGTTGGATTACTTTTGGATTGCTCAAAATAATCCTAATACAATCATACAGCAAATAATTTAATGGCATTTTGGTTGCTCTTAATTTCTTTAATTCAGGGCAAACTCTACTTATACAAGTTACAAGTTGACCACCTGCAATGTATTGTAAATTAATTGATAGAAATAAAACATTACTCAAAAGTAATCCAAAAGTAACCCCTCCCAACCATGCCAACCAGAGATGGGGACTGGAGTCACACTCGAACTCGAGAGTGATCGTTGACAAGTCTCACTGGTCCAAAGACTTGGAATTTGACTCAAACTTGATTGAGGTGTGCTGGCTCTATGGCGTTAAGACACCTGCTCTCAGCACACATACGGTGCCTGTGACTCAGTTCACATGCAGCGTCTCCAGTTCTCCTCCCCTCGCCGGCCTTTCTGCAATGTCTTTCCCGCGATCTCTCTCGTCCCATTGTCAAGACTAACTCCGTCAGTAAAATGGCAAATAGCACTAGCATAGAAGAAAACAAGAAAAAAAAATTGATAGAAGTAATTACTGTCTTTGGCAACCAATCATGAGATTTCTGATGAGTTCATGTCAGATCCTGTAGTTATTTCTCTTACTTGAGTATTTATTTATTTGGAATATTACTTTGTACTCTTACTCGAGCTGTTTTCTACCTGCTGTTAGGGTTTGTTCAGTTTGACCCCTAGTGGCAAGGAATCAGCACAGCAAGTTTGGACAAAGTTTATTGAAAAAGGGTGAGGCTGGGCTGGACCGGGCTGGATGGCGAGACTGGACTGGTCAGGACTGGGCCGGGCTGGACTGGGCAGGATGGTGTGGAAATGGTACAGGGCTGGATTGGACGGAACCAGGCACGGCAGGACGGGATTAGAAAGGACTGACTGGACTGGGAGGAACTGGAGCTGGTGGGACAAGCTGGACGGGACCGGGTTGAACAGGGCTGTGGCGGGTGTGGAACTGAGGGGGAGTACTAGAATCCAGGTGAAACATAAATGAAATAATTCTTCGGGTGAAGCAAATAACTAACAGGAACAAAACAAAGGGGATAAATCAAGAGCAGATAAATAACAGACTCAAGATAGTTAACCAGAATACTGGGAGCAAAGCTAGTTACTCTAGTTTGACGAGTTGAAGTTCTGGCACCGTGTGCTCCGTCTGCCTCTCCTATGAAGGCTCCCAGCAGATGAGGGGAGTGGCTCCACCTGTGCACAATCAGCAGGGACCTGGGAGACAGGGGCCGTGTCCGAAATCGCTCCCTAACCCCTAGCCCCTAGCCCCTAGATAGGGCACTGACTATATAGTCCACTCAATCTCACAAATCAATTGTACTCACATTTATAATTATTTGCCGCCGTCGGTTGCTGCTGCGTCCTGTCGCCGTCCTCCATTGTTTTTGTTTTGGAGCGTGCGCGTCATCTTTTTCTACGTTTTAATTAGTGTAATGCATCTCTTATGGGTTGTATTTCTCCGTCTAGGGTACATCCGATGCTCACTACATTTCGCGGTGCATTGTGGGATACTTTCAGTGCCCTATATGGGGCACATGGAGAATTCGGACACCCCTACAAAATGGCGTGCGCCCCATATAGTGCCCTATATGGGGGTTAGGGGGCGATTTCGGACACAGCCAGGGACAGAGGGAGTGGTAGAGAGAGGGGAAACAGAGAGAGAGAGAGAGGTGCTGCCGTCTGCTGGTGGAGGAGAGCCAGGCCGATCCACAACACCTGCCTCACATAACAGGTTATATATACCCAAGGCAATGTAATAGTTTTATGCTGAAACTATGACAAAAACTAGAGGTATGCAGTCGCTGCCGAATGCTAAAGGGATACCCCTGAGATGCGCTAAAAGCATCAATTAACGCCACACTTATTCTACTGACCACTTAGCCGCTCTATGACATCACAAGTCAGAGAACTAACGGGTAGCACTCTTTTACAAAACACACAGCACAGCACAGCATTTACTCCTACCCTGCCTCTCTATTCTCTGTCGTCCTTGCGCGGTTTGGTATTCTTGTGGCCATGGAGAGTGTCATAGGGGAGTCGCAGGCTTTTTTTATTCCTCAGCACTGAAACCTGCTGAAAGACACACCGGGCACCAAGGTTCCCATTCACTGCTGTGAATAGACAGAATGACCAGCTTTCACCACATGCACTACAAATGAATGGTGTGTGGATTTCCAACAAACTCAAACTCGAACGTTGTTTATGTATAGCACTTTTCATGCAGAGCAAGACAAAATGCTTAACAGAAACCAGGGCTGCCAACCGGTTCAAGGAATGAAAACGAAAACCGAAAAGGAACTGAATTTTATGGAATTTTTAGAGGAGCGGAAACGGAAATGAAAAAAGAGTTCTTCCACTGTTCCGGAACAGAAACGGAACATTATGAAATCCACAAAGCCAGTTGTTTCTTTTTTTTTCCTTTCTCATAACATGCCACGTTCACTGTCTGGCATGAAGTCTCATGCATCTGGGGCTCCATCTTGTGAACAAACGAGGAAATGAATGTAATGGTGTTTTTATGTCCGGGTTGGGATTTGAACCCAGAACCTTCTAGCTGTGATGCACAAATGCTAACCACTGCGCTGAAGTGCGGGAATTGGAACAGATTTGTTGCGCATGAAGAGAGAGCAAGAGGGGAAAAAGACAGAGGGAGACCGATAAAGGGAGAGAGGAGAAGGTTAGCAAGGAGAGTGAGGGAGAGGTGGAGGGAGGGAGTGATGAGAGGGAGTGGTCGGGGGTGTTTAGTGAACAAGTTTGGCGGGTGGTTCCGGTTACATTTCTAAGCCGAATATGACTTCCGGTGCCATTTATTCTGCTGTGTCTTCGGCTATTTTACAACATGTCTATTCAATTTTCAAGTATCTGTACTTTTAGAAGTACTTTTTTCTGTGAGGAATTTTTATTTTTACTCAGTAGATTTTCAACAGAAATATCAGTACGTGTACTACTTACTTTTCCCAAAACTGGGTTGTTACTTTTTTTCTTTCTTTTTTCTGCAACGACATTGTAGGACTACATGTATAGAGTGAATGAGTCAGTAGGGGGCAGTACTCGGTAATGCACCGAGTACAGTTGCAGTTAATAAGTTGTTTTCATTTAGTCTCTGGGTGTGGCCCTCAAAACAAATATTGCCTGCAAAGTGTGAAGGCAAATTTAGGTTTTGTATTTTGGGGGGGGTAGTGAACGAGTTTGGCGGGTGGTTACATTTCTAGGCCAAATATGACTTCCGGTGCCATTTATTCCGCCGTGTCTTCGGCTATTTTACAACATGTCTCTTCAGTGGGAGCACAAATCTACCGCGTTAGTAAAAAGGATGCTGGTAGCTTGCTTGCGCTGGCCGCAACCAAACATTCTAGTGCAGTTCTATGCACGTCAAACGCACGTTTCAATAATCTTCCAAAACTATTCAATTTACTCATTTTTGAGTAATGTATTTTCAAAATGTCGACCACCTGTATTTAGCGTGTAATTAAAGAGAGAGCTAGAGAGAGAGAGAGAGAGAGAGAGTGGGAGAGAGAGAGAGTGAGAGAGAGAGAGAGAGAGATCACTGTGTTAAGAATGAAGAACAGAGTAATAATCCTGTGTGCCCAGCTATTCCTTCACATGTGCTTGCAAGGAACCCTTCTACTTTATAGTGACCCAGATTTGCAATTTATCTGTCTTTGTCAAATATGCATGTGTTCATTCACACCATAGAAGTTGACGCAGCGTGCATGACGTCATCCCATTGCTGTGAACAAACTTGGGTTGTGCCGCCAACTGCGCGCTGCCATTGTTGAAAGTACACGTATATCCGGGACAAGGATAGATAAAGAGAGCTATACAGTATATGAGAGAGAGACACCCCACACGCGACTTCTTCCGGTGGTGCTGTCCGTTAGGGGCGCCAACGACAGAGTCAGAATGAATAGGATCCTTTGGGAACTGAAATAAAAAATATATTAACGCCAAAGCTGACGTGTTTGTGAAATTATGACCCCCCTCACACAATTCACAGATAATTATCCCGGCAATATACATTAAAAAAAATCAATTAGGAAAGCTCTTTAAACAGGTTAAAACAGGCTGCTAAGATTGTAATATTTGCATTGGAATTCCCATAGGCCTCGGTTTTCTGAGACTAGGCTCCACCAGCCTGAGGCCCATACCAACCGGGAAGTAGGCACGGACATCAAAACAAATGCAGTGTCCATTATTATATACAGTTCATGGTGTATTTTGTATTTTGCTCACAATGCCTAGTACGAGCCTAATGCTATTTTTTGTCAACAGAAAGCACTTCATTCACCAAAAGAAGCTCTCTGTAGCGGCTTGTTCACAGCTGACCCCGGTCTTTCACGCGCTCGCGGTGACTGTGAAATAATCCTCGTCCGCCGAGCACATGCTTTCTGCAATATGGGAAATTACAAAAAGCTTCCGTGCTGCTTCGCTCGGGCCCGCTCGCAAGCCGTGAATGACTGACGACGCTAAGCCGGCGAACCGTGAATAAACGCGGATTAATGCGGGGTTGCTCCCTGTCACGGTGAATACAAAAGCCAGACGTTATCGGTCGCTCGCATTTCATTAAATTACATTCCAGGTCGCTTGGCTGACACTGTAGGCCAAAGCTACTTACTGGTTCTGGGGCTTCACCATCTTTTTTTTTTCGTGTTTTCATGGTGCTGTGGAAAAGCCACACCACAAGGCTTAGCCACACGCTGTGATGAAGCACCTCTCACTGACCCTCTGCACACCTTTTTGTTCGCTCTCAACCTGCCACCGAATCGTAGCGTTACGCTAAGCTATCTTCTGACTCATTGGGTCCTTATGAGTATTTCATTTCCTTTGAGCGGCATTTGGCCGTGCTCGTGCTACTGCAAAATTCAGCAAAATATTACTCAAGTAAAAGTAAATAGTTCTCCACAAAAGAGGTACTTAAGTAGCGAAAGTACTGAGTAACTTTCAGTATGAAAAAAAAAATAGGAGAAATTCCATAGAGAGAGCACCTGAGAGAGGGAGAGAGCTATGACGCCAACAGTTTCCAAAGGGTGTCGCTAAAGGGCAAGTTAATGTAACGAGTAGCGAATTGCTGACATCTTAGTAAAAAGTATTTTTTTTTCACCTCAAATTTACGCGTAAAGGTAGCAAGTAACTTGTGAAAAATGTACTCCAAAAGTAAAAAAGTAAACACAAAATTGTAGCGCAGTAAATTTAATGCGTTACCGCCCATCTCTGGATAACACAAAGGTGTTTTTTTTTTCTTTACGATTCCCCACATTGTGTAGATAATTTTGTACCTCTTGCGTGACCGAAGGGTTAGCACCTAAGGGTTAATAAATAAGAACCGTACATACCTGAAAAATGTACTTGAGTAGAGTAAGAGAGTATTTGTAATTCGTACTTGCCTCTGTGTAGACGAGCAGCACACGACAGCGTCCTGTCGCGTCAGGTGTGACGGTCGCAGCTAACGGCGCTACTAATGAGCTTATGAGCGCACATTTGGCTGCCACTTGAATCTCCTGTCTCCCCATAGGTTGCGGACAATCAGGTGACTTCGTCCATATCGTTATCATCTCCTTTTTACTTTTCATTTTTTGTATCTGGTCGCATATATTTGTATTATTGGCTTGTATTACTAACTACTGTTAGTCTGCAACTAACCACAGATGGCAAAAGTACCAGGATTTCTTACTTGAGTACGAGTAAAATACATTTTTAAGAAAGCAACTTGAGTAAGATTTACTATTTATTAAAATAAATAGTGAGAAATAGTACAAAAAGTGTGCTTTTTGTAGAGATGGGGGGAATTGCGGAATTGTCGGAGAGAAGGGCCGTCGGAACTCAGCGGAGTCGAAACGGAGGTGTGTAACCGTTGGCAATGAGGGGGTTAAACTGGGCAAAATTCAATGGATCGGTCACATGGGACATAATGGGTTAAGCTCTCACACAAATCATCCACCAGAGGTTGTTTTTTACTCATCACCGCCTCTCGCTGCGCCTTTCACCTTGAACTAGCTTCCTCGCTGTGAGACAGCGCGCGTGTGTGTCTCTGCACGTAGGAGCGTGTAGGGAAGGTGTGCGTGTCTGTGTGAAGCAGAGGTGTGCGTGTCGGCGCATGACAAGAGCGCACAGAGGGTGTGTGCGTGTCTGTGCGTGGCAGCGTGCATGGAGGGTGCGCATGTTTGCGTGCCACACTAGGAGGTTGTGTGCGTTTCTGCACGTGGCAGAGTGTACGAAGGCTGTGCGTGTCTGCGCGTGGCAGAACGTACGGACACCGTGCGTGTCTGCAAGGAAGGTGTGCGCGTGCCAGGGTGTAGGGAAGGTGTGCGTGTCTGCGCATGGTGCGGGTGCGGTCTACAGAAATCTCTCACACTATGAAATTGATTAAAACCTGCAGTTAGCTTCACGCTAATCACACTATTCCAATGCCGAGCATATAAGTCACAGCGAGCTGTCCAAGCGGCCCCGTTAGCCGCACGGGGATGTGTGACAGGCGCGGACGGGGAGCAGCGCGGTCCAGAGGGAGGAACCATGCTCGCCGGTCGTCTATGCCCGGATATTACTAATACATCACTGGGATGGCTGAGCGCCTCCCACTGTCTTCAGTGACATCACCCTATAGTGCCTTATGCAGACGCCAACACCCCCTGTAGTCTTTGAAATGGACTCTATGAGCACCGCAGACTCTGACAGACATGTTACAAGAAATGAGCTCCACATTGGCGCTTAATGAGTTAATGCCATAGACTGTATGTAAAGTAGACGCAGAATGCGTGACGTCATCCCATTGCTTTCATCCAACTTTTTTGTGCCCGCCGTCTGCGCGCTGCCATTGTTGAAAGTACCCGTATACCCGGTACCAGGAGAGATAGAGAGAGCTATACAGTATATGAGAGAGCGAGACACCCCACACGTGACTTCTTCCGGTGGTACTGTCCGCTAGAGGCGCCAATGACAGAGTCATAATGAATGGGATCCTATGGGAGCTGAAATAAAAAATATTAACGCCAAAAATCGTTTGTGAAATTATGGCCCTCCCCTCCCACTCACACAATTAGCCGATAATTATCCCGGCAATATACATTGAAAAATTAAGAGATGCTTTACTCTTTCTAAGAAATGCTTAGCTAAGGTTAGAATTATGCTTAACTAATGCTTAATTAATGCTCAACTACCCGGATGTATTATGAAGCGTTACTGATATATTTTATTTCCAAACCCAGCCGTCAGATAATAAGGAGATAACAAAATTGTCGCTCACAGGTTACTTTGTCAAGCTCAGCGCGGCCAAAGCCATTTTTCGGTCTAAAAATTGACCATCTACCAGGAGCTTGATGAATGTCCTCCAAAACTGCTTTCAAGCGCGCGGCCACATCGTTTTTCATTTATTTCTGTATTCTCTGTGTCCGAGCAGAACCACAGCTGACAGAGGTGATGTGTAGGACACGCGAGCGCTCCGTCTGCGTGGATGAGGGGTAATTGGAGGTCGAAACAAGCGCGCTCCGTGCTTCATGCTTACAAGGGTGTCACGCCGTTCTCCCTGGCAAGGGCGTTTGATTTACTACTTTGCTCAGGGCCAGCATCTGTTCGCATCGAAATATATTTTCTTATATATGTAATTTTTTGAAAGGTGCGGCGGGAGGCCCCTTTCCTTGCCCACCCCCGTCGGTTTCAACCCGAGCGTAATTGCATTTTGTAATTTGCAAATTAGCGCTAAGAATCATTCCGTGGCCCCCGCCAAGATGTCTTTTTCATTAAAAAAGACACATTTCTTATTAATAATTTCTTTTTAATGCAAAACAATTGGCTAAATGCCAAAAGGCACTTATATCGTCCCCCCAGAGCTCTAAAACATGTCAGGGAATTCTCTCTCATTTAACAGATTTCTGTGCGTCTTCCGGCCGTAATTGCTAACTGGCCTCCCCAGGGGAGGCCGGCGGGAATTGTGGCGGCCGCCGTGTCTGTGGGGGTCACCGTGCATTTCATCGAGAGGCGCGGCTCGAGTAAATTACTTTGGAGCACGGCGCAATATCTCATTTCTTTTACAGAATAACCAATGGAGTAACGCGGCGCTAGCGGTAGGTGGGAGAGGCAGAGCGTTTCTGTCTCTTATGAGCCACTTCAATAGACGAGTTCGGCGGATATTTCCGGTTAAATTTGTACTCTGAACGCCATGTCCTGTGCCATTTAGTTTGCCGTGCTTTTGGCTATTTTTCCACATGTGTATCCGGTGGGAACACCTACCTACCACATTATTTTAAACAGATGGTGGTAACTTGCGGAGTGCTATCCCACACCCAAATGCTCTCATGCGGATCTGTGACCCACAAATGCATGATTTGATAATCAGTGCAACCCGTTCCATTTTCTCATTCTTTTTAGAATTACGAGTAGAAGCAGCCATCCTATTGGTCCAGAAGACCATGTGACCACTCGATCAGTAACTTGAAGTAGGATTTTGACTGTATTTCATCAATATGTATGTAAAATGTTGAACGAAGGAAGGGGGGGGTGATGTGTAACTGGTTACAGAGTGACATTGGCGACATTGGTTGGATTTTGAACTAGTGTGCATTTTGAATGTTTTGTGTCCTTGTACGGCGGCCTTCTACCAAACTTTATATACATATATATAGTTACCGGAAGTGACCAACAGAAGCGCCGGACAAAATGACTTCCCCCAGTGTTTCGCATGTAAACTCGTCTAGCTAGCCAGGTGGAAACTCACCTCCCTTATAAGCAAAACATAAATTATATATACATACATATATCATATATATACCTGCATATATTACATAAATCATTCATACGATTCAATTTCCTAGTTGGCAAACTGATGAGGCAAACAGATGAACCCACCGTCACCAAGCCAGTGTTAAAAATATCAAATCGTGTATCTGTAGAGTATTCAGGAGGACTTCTGACATTTCAAATTTATTATGACCCAGTTGGAATTATTTTCGGTGTCGGGCAAATGCCACTAAGCGCCAGGCACCTGCAATCTCTGATTATCTTCACCACCGACAGACGGCCTCGCATCGCAAAGTAACTCCATCTGATCATTGTTAGCGTCTTCATAACAAGGCATAAAGGAATTTGAGAAATAAAAATGATTCATGATCAGAGATGGCAAGTAACAAAGTACAAATACTTAAGTACCGTACTTAAGTAAAATGTTCAGTTATCTGTACTTTTAGAAGTACTTTTTTCTCTGAATTTTTAACAAAAATATCTGTACTACTCCTTACTTTTACCAAAACAGGCTTGTTATTACACACTGACGGGCTAAGATAACATGTCTAATATTAGTCAGTAGGGGGCGCTGATGCACCGAGTGCACTTATTAAGTTAATAAGTGGTTCTTGTTCCGTCCCGAGATATAAGCTAAATTAGGCTAGGTTGTTAGTAATTTATTCAAACAATAACATTGAAAAAAATGCAATTTACATACAATTTTATTGTCAGTACTTTGTACTTTATACTGAGTACATTTTAGAGCCTGTACTTTTTACTTTCAAAAATGCTTTTTGAGTACATTTCTCAGCCTGTAGTATTAACTTTACTCAAGTAGATATTTGGATCAGTACTTAGTAGTCTTACTTGAGTTGCTATTTTACTCTTAGTCGAGTAAAAAATTTGGCTACTTTTGTCATCTCTGTATATGGGTACAGCTATCACATTTTCAGAGATAGCAAAGGAGTGCAGTTTTCTTACTTGAGTAAAAGTAAAATAGATCTGTACAGAACAACTTGAATACGATTGCAAAGCAGTGATGCAAATATCCACTTTAAATAAAAAGTACAAGATTTGAAATATACTAGAAAGTGTTTTTGAAAGTAAAAAGTACAGGCTCTGAAATGTACTCAAAAATGTCACATGTATGCAGGGGTATTTGCATAGGCAATTGCCTATCAATAATGAATGTCAGTGAAACTATGGTAAACGCAAACTATGGTAATGTGTCTAACATTAAGTTCAACTGTTCAACACTACATTTCACTGTAGGGTGGATTGTCCTAATGTGGGCCACTGCCTAATGTGGGACACCTAAGCTCCAGTGTCTCTGGCTCCTCCCTAAACTAATGAATGTCAGTGAAACTATGGTAAAAGCAAACTATGGTAATGTGTCTAACATTAAGTTCAACTGTTCAACACTGACATTTCACTGATCCACCTTAGGAAACGGACAACTGACAAAAAAGGGCCCACATTAGGACAATCCACCCTACTTACTGTAGTCATGCCGCTGGTCATATGTCAAAATGCTGTGTTTTTGTTTTCTCTGGGGATTTACCGTGAGGGGGCGTGGACTGGTTGGTCAAGTAGCCGTGTTGTGAAATGAGCTCCAGAAGGAGTGACGCTGATACGCTTGTGTTGTAGTGCATTCCGTGGTGTGGAATGCACCAGGCTGGAGGTTGAAAACAAAAACACTAGAACTAGAAAGCACTCGGAGCAGCAG
>OMKY01252837.1:3280-22557 GCA_900302395.1 Bregmaceros cantori
CCCCGATGTACTTGCGATGCGATTATGTTGTTTAGCATAGCAATGCAAAGAGTCGACGTGCAACTCTTTCTGGCTAGTGTCGCCGTTTTATCAAACTACGAAATATTAAAACATTTTGACCAACCACCCGTTTTGTATTTTGGTAAATTGATCTGTGATTATTGTGGCATTTATATTATAAAATGTATGCCAATATAATCATTATTATTGAAGTATAAAAAGAAAGAAAGACGTTTTGGATTTTATCCGTGCCTTATTGCAGTATGTTTGACTTATTTTTATTATAATAGTAATAATACATATTATTATTATCCCTTGTATTTTTGTCGTTGTTTTTCATATACAATCATTTACATTAAAGTTATCGCACCTATATTGATGTGATCTGGCATCGATTGGTCAGTCGCACGTGTTTTTCATTGTATATGACAAACAACGACAAAAATACTAGGAATAATAATGCCACAACAATCACAGATCAATTTACCAAAATACAAAAAGGGTGGTAGGTCAAAATGTTTTAATATTTCATAGTTTGATAAAGCGGCAAGGTTTCACCCCGTGAGTTTTCACTCGCAGGGTGAGCCCGACACTAGCCAGAAAGAGTTGCACGTCGACTCTTTGAATTGCTATGCTAAACAACATAATCGCATGCCTTGGTACATTGGGGTGAACATGGGATGCAGCGGTAGAACGCTCCAGGGAATTCTACACATGCACATACACACACGCGCACACACACGCACGCACAAATATTCACAGGCACACACAGGTACGCATATACGCACACACAAACACACACACAGAGGCATATTCACACACACACAAGCACACACACGCATATTAACACACACAAGCACACACACGCACGTATATATACACACACAAGCACATACACACGTGCATGATGTATTTAATTGAACACACACACCGCGACACCGCGCAACAAAAATGAATTTTAAACTATATCCAGTGACGCAACACGACACCCAGCGACCGTGTCGAGCGACATAGCTGGCAATGGAACATCCTGCGTTGACTAAAATACACTTTATTTCAGTGTCGCTGGGTGTCGCTGCGTTATCGCTCGCAATGGAAATCCACCGTCAGCCAGCATCATCTGTGGTCATCTCAGCTAAATAACACACAACCTTCTCTCCAGAACAAGTGTTTTTAATAAGTCTTCCTTTCTGTGCACACAACAACTCATTACATTCCATCTCAAATGCTGATGTGTGTTGCCCAATTGTTCTCTGCCACCGCGTCGCATATTTCCCAGAGAGGAGCGCAAAAAAGCCAGGGTTTCAACCCTAGCACAATACAGATGTACCTCATTGTCATTTGAAAAAAAGCCATGGTTTCAACCATAACACAATGCAATATGTACCTCATTATCATTTGGAAAAAAAAGCCAGAGTTTCAAACTTAGCACAATACAAGATGGACCTCATTATCATTTTAAAAAGCCAGGGTTTCAACCCTAGCACAATACAAGATGGACCTCATTATCATTTTAAAAAGCCAGGGTTTCAACCCTAGCACAATACAAGATGGACCTCATTATCATTTTAAAAAGCCAGGGTTTCAACCCTAGCACAATACAAGATGGACCTCATTATCATTTTAAAAAGCCAGGGTTTCAACCCTAGCACAATACAAGATGTACTTCATTATCATTTGAAAACAAATTTAGATAGTGCCTAAAAGCAGCGTTTCACTGTGACTCAATGTTCAGTTTCTGCCTCGATGGCCAAGACTGTCGAAACTCAATTCAATGCATAGTTGTCTGTGAATAGGGCTGCAACTAACCTTTATTTTAATAGTCGATTAGTTGCTGCACATTAAAACGATGAGTCAACTAATCGGTTGGATGTTTTCGTTTTAAAAATATAATAATTTTCAAACAACAAAAAGCGCACACACACACACACGTCAACAAAGGAAAATAAGACACAACGTCAATAACAAAACAACTTAAAAACACAACAACTAATGAAGCTCTCCGGACACTAAAGGGTGGATACAAAAACTATACATATATATATTATACATATACTCATATCGGTCCGTCACTAGCACATACATACTGTATTACAAATGCATTAGAAGCATCAATAAACCTGTATGGACAAATCCTTCGATCCATTCAAAAAGGTATCGCTTCAACACATAGGATCTTACGTGGTGGTGGCGGACACAAAGCCAGTACATCCCTGATGCTCTACATTTTGGGGATGTCAATTGTATTCATCTTCAACCCAGTTTAGATTCAGTAGGGCTAAGCTAGGCTAACTACTGCTGTCTGAACGCACAGTGTCAAGACAGGTACGTACTCCTACCTAATGAAGATAAAAAAACAGCGCTGGCGGTGGGAAAAGAAAGACAGATAAGTATGAACCCGGGTAACATCATGGAAGAATACATTTCAGGATGAAGTTTGGATGGTGTTTAGTTGTAACCTGAGTGTTGGCTGCAGCATGACAGGGTGTACTGGGCCTCTATAAGCCTGGTCCAACACTGATCGTTTTTACCACATTCTCACATTTCACTTCAACATGAAAACACTTTATGACACGCAGACACACACTCACAGGCACACACACGGACATAGAAACACAAGCAGCGACAGACACATAGAAGAACAGACACACACATGAACACACAAACACATGCAGTGACAGACCGACAAATACACATACAGACAGAAAAACACATGGGCAGACAAAAACAAGGAGAGTGGGTTGTTGTAGATGAATGATGCTCTCGAATGGGTGTTTCAGCATTCATTTTTTTTAACTAAGTAAAGATTTCTCATTCTAATATTCTATTAAAAACCAGTAATATGGATGTGTGGGCTATGAAATGTGTATGTTTGGTGAAGTGTAATTATCAAGATATTTCTTCTAAAATCAGCATTTTTCATTTTCATTCACTCGTTTGTGCCATGCACAGGAATGGCCGAATTGTTCCGGTCATATTTATTTTCATGTTCACATTTGAAAAAAAATAAAATCGGACTCTAAAACTTTCGCTAATAGGGCTGTTGCATGTGACACGACTTTTGGTGATATCACAGTAATCTATGGTGAAGTATACGTACGGTTCATTGGTATCACGTCCATTATAGAGTGGACAATGGAAGTGTGAGGGACCAGGATGAACACAGGACTCAAGAGCAGCAGTTTCTCAGAACGAGTTGAATTTCAGGATCAAAGCAGGGGAACCGACCAGACAAACTGACAGGGTCCAACTGGCAGGTGGGGAGTCAGACACAAACATGAGCACATGTGAGCAGACAATCTGACAGGGAACACAGGTCTGGGCTGGTGTAGCAGCACAGGTGATCAGGGTAACAAGAAGCATCTGGGGAGACAGGACACGTGCAGATGGCAGGAGTGTAGACAGGGCAGGTGCAGAGGGAAAGCGGGTGCTCATGACGGGAAGTAGTTAGGCTGCCACCTGCTGGCGATTGATAGCATATTACCATGTATAAATCAATAATAGAAGACTTTTAAATGACAATGTTATGCAAATATCGCTCTCTGCCTGACCGCAGTGATACCACCTTCGTGTCTGCCGCCGCCAAGCCGTGACGTCACCGTAAAAGAGCAAGTATGTCTATCCAGTCAATGTGTTTGTCCGGTGCCACTGTGGACTTTTGAATATAATCCGGCCATCCATGGCCCGCTGAAGAGAATTGTACTAGTCAAACTGGTCAAGTGTCATAGACCACCCCCACGTGAGACCGCAAACGGATTTCAGATTTTCTGGCCGTCACCTCTTAAACTCATAAGGCAAATGTTTATCGAAAAACCCAGGTTTAAAAACAAGATATGAGGGGTGTAAAAGAAAATGTAAACATTGGTGCGCAATTTGCAATTAGTGGAGATAGTGACCCATCAAACATTTATTATGTAATATTAATAAAATTCATAACAATACAATGAAAAAAAATAAAGTTATTATGTAATATTAATAGTTCATAATAATAGAATAAAATAAAAAGTTATTACGTAATAGTAGTCATTATGTAATAGTTGATAATAATACAATAAAATAAATAAAGTTATTATGTAATATCAATAGCTTATAATAATAAAAGAAATACAGTTATTAATAAAGTTTATTATAGTTATTATAATGGTTATTTCCAGCTCTAGCGAGAGGTTCAGAAAGTACCCCTTGACCCACAGACATATTTACTACAACTTTCCTGTGAGCAGTTAAGAGGAGTTGTGTTACACAGCCGTCTGCATTTTCCCCACATTTAGTTTGCCTCGCATTTTACGTGTGGCCAGTGTGTCATCCACAGTTATGTGCAGGATTCTTCTAGATTCAATTACTCACATTAGCTGCTTTTACATGATCTGATTCAATTCAGGCGGATCAAATATAATCTACTTCACCTGTATACATGAAAGCTTACCAATCGGATCCATATTTACTCTGCGTTTACATGGTCAGAATAAATATATAATATCTATATGTATAATATATTCGGATTCGTCATGAACTCCCCCTGGGTCCGCTGCGGGAGGGGGGGGGCGGCTGTTGGCAGAGAGAGAGAGAGAGAGACTCCAATGCATACTGCCGGAGGACTGCTCTCCTTTTAGGGGCCCTGACACTTGCACGATTTTGTGGCACGCATTGCCCCACTCGGCTTGTGCCAATGCACAAACTACGCGTACGCTGGCGGGAGGTAACCGCCAGCCCCTCGTGGCTGCGTGGCATGTCGGGACGGAAATTTGAAATGTTCAAAGTTTCGGTCACGACTTAAAATTGCGGCACGGTCGTGACGTACACGCAACCTCGCCGTTTAGGCTTCATGAAGCCGTCGGCACAAGGTGGGAGGATGCGCACCCATTCGCAAGCAGTGCTTCAGTGCTGCAGTGCAATGCATGGTGTTGTGGCAAGTTAATAAAAAAGCGGGTACATAATAAAATAAACATTGCAACTATAATTGCATTCCAAGGGCACACAGTTACGTATATCGCGGTCAAATACTTTCATTTTTATTCAAATAGCAGAGTAGCAGGCATGCGTGCGTGTGAGTGTGGAATGACAGCCCCCGCATGCACCTACACAGATTTACTTCCGAAAACAACAGCCTAAAAGTAGAATGAATCAAGTGTTGATGTCCCGTTGTCTCTTTATATTCCGTGTCCATGTGCCAGCCGGCGCGACAGTGTACGAGCTGCAAAACGCCTGCGTGCCAATGCATAAAGTGCGAGCCACTCATGTTAATTCCGATACGGGTCGTCACACATTCGTTGTTGCACATGTTAGCTGTGGGTGAAGACGCTGTAAATTGTGCGGGCACCTCCCGGGTCGTGCCGCAAAATGACACGCACTAACACAAGACAATCGTGTGGACTGCGTGCCACAAAATCGTGCAAGTGTCAGGGCCCCTTTACTTCTCCGCTGCGGCGGTCATGGTCGTGGGGTGGTCGCAGGGTCTCCACTTCTGTGTGTGTACGGGCGTTGGAGCCTCTTCAAAATGTATTCCGAGAGTGGTTAGAGAGCACGCCCGCCAGGCCGAGCAGTGCCGCGGGTTCGCATACCCTCTCCGGTTTTTAATAATAATAATAATAATAACTAGATGCACTCAGAGATTGCAAACCTGCGCCTAACCCCTAAACATAACACCTAAACCTGACCCCTAAACCTAACTCCTAAACCTAGTCTAACCTTAAAAAAAAAAAAAAAACAAGCAATTTGCAGATTGAACGTGATTCGAACTCAAGACGTTGCCGCAAAAGTCGAGTATGCTACCGCTGCACTATACAAGCTGATGCAAAGCTGGGGAACAGACAACCTTAAGTTGCTGTCCGCCACGTTTTAATTTCCGAAACATCCAGAACGCGATTGGAAACGTTCGGAAATGGCACCGCAGGTCAAAAATGGCATCGGCTGTTTGGGAGACTAAATGCGCCTCGGGTGCAGCTGCGGGAGAGCACGGCCACACGTGACGTCACTACGGAGAACATGGAAAGTTCACCCGTTAATAATAATGAAGTATGACTATTATGTAAATTATATGCTACAGAAATGCCCCAAAATTGAATCACTTATTTCTTTCGTCATTTCCAACAACTCGGCAAAATTTCATCCAGATTCATGCTCAACTTTTTCAGTTATCAAGGGGACAAACCACGCGACCAAAAACATAACCTGCCCCGCGGGCTCTGCCCCTTGAAGCGGATCCGTGGAGGTTTATACCTGAACACTTTTGAATGGTTATCACCTATACGCTGATTATATTTTGGGTTTTTTGGGGGTAATGAAAGGCAGATGAGTAAACATTAATGAATATTAGTAGGTGTTCAGGTATCTTTTTTGTGATCAAACTGTTTTATTAACTCATTGACTCCCAAGTCACGTAAAAATACTTTTCACTCCCCATGCGTTGACTCCCGGGTGGCAGAGTGAAGTAGCCCCATTTACATAGTACCAAAAAGCCTAAATATAATCAGTTTATAGGTGGATCTGCTTCAAAAGTGATCATGTATACACCTCCAGATCTGCTTCAAGTGGATTAGAATACATTTTGAAGCGGAATACAGATATGCCGGTCGGCGAGCCGCGCTCCGCCACTCGCGGATAGCGCTCGCGGAGTTGGCTCTCATGTTTCAGTTGCCCTGTCAGATAATATTCTGTGCCCCTACAAAAAAACGTCAAAAATGGTCAAAATGTCTGGGAGTTTTGGCCATGATTCCCAAAAAAAGGGCTGGCATTCAATAAGTTCATTTGTAAACAACAAAATACACATAAACAACATCAGAGAAACGAAAATAAAAAGACACAACGACAACAACACAACAAATTCAAAACACAAAAACTGGAGAGTGAGTCCCTCAGACCAGAGGCTGAGCAGCGCCACAAGTTCACATACCCTCTCCAGCTTTTCTGCAATGTCAACCCCCGACTCTATATCCCAGTTTCCGATTTAATCCTGTCTCTATATCTCTCAATAAAGAATGAAAATCGGCGCTTGCACACAAAAAAAACTTTTAAAAAATGTATTCTGATCCACTTGAAGCGGATCCGTGGAGGTGTATACCTGAACACTTTTGAATGGTAATCACCTATAAGCTGATTATATTTATGTTTTTTTTTTGGCTAATGAAAGGCAGATGAGTAAACATTAATGAATATTAGGGGGGTTCAGTGCCGCAAGTTCACATAATCTCTCCATCTTTTCTGCAAAGTCCTCGACTCTTCATCCCAATTTCTGATTTAATCCTGTCTCTATCTTTCTCAATAAAGAATGAAAAACGGTGCTTGCGCCTGAAAAATAACTTAAAAAACAAGCAAACACTAAAGGGAAGATACAAAAACTATATATATTTTTTTCAGCTCCTCAGCAGCCGACACCCAACAAGAGATTTTTTTGCTCTAGATAAATGATAACATAACATCCAGTGTATGCCTAGAGGTTGACGTGCCACAGCGTTAGAAAAATGGCGTCAGAACCACCTCATTAATTTTCATTGATTTTAAAAATATATTTAAACAAATATTTCGCCGTGTTTTATCCCCAAGCGAGTTTAGACCTCACCACACTCAGGTGAATAGAGAAACATGTCCATTTCACAGCTCTCAGACTCTAAAACACTGCGACAAACAGTGGCAAGCAGACCGGGCTTCCCCGTCCAGTGTGTGTTTTTCTGGAGCTGGTTCATCGTCGCCTCAGCCAGCATGGAAACTAGAGCTATGGACCATTTTCGGTTGAAGTGAGTAACCAAGTTTTACGGTCTCGTTTTTAAAAAATGACATACCGTTACTGTAAGAAGAAAATATATACCACGGAACGAACACTTTTAGAAGCAATATCTCCATAATTACTGGATGAAACTTTTTTACCATCCCCACTTAAATGTAGGCTGAACAAGGGTGATTTTCATATAAAACGTACAAAATCTTTAAAAGATTACATATTTTATAATGGTAGTTGTAAGGGACTACAGGTTTAAAAATGTTGTAATCTCATTACTGTAATCCAATTACTGTTAAAACCCAAACGTGCTCCCAGATAAAACATTTTTACTTATATGTGCATATTATGAACATATTTTAGTCGAATATACTCAATATGGAATATATTATTGCTTCCTCCTCCGTTACACCAATTTCACCCACACAATACAGTAGTATATACCAAACACTTCCACAACACATATACCAAACACTGCCACAACACAGTAGTAGGGCTAAAGCGATTATTTGAGGTACTCGTGTATTGAAATCGTATACCCAAATATTCTTCTATGCTTCGAGTATCGCCTTTTTTTAGGTTACACAGACAATTTTAAATGTGTGGTCGGATCATAACGTCTCACTACAATATGGCTATACGGAACGGGATGACCGCGGGGAAAAATGCCTGCACGGACACTCAATTTGCCAACAACAACCGACCACCACCCAACAAGTGGCACACAAAAACAGTTCACTAACCTGAGAAGGCAGCCGCTAAGACACAAAACCATTGATCCACTCTAGCAGACATGAACTTTAACCGATCTGCTAAAAAATTGTAGATGTTCACCCCCATGTAGCCATTTAAGCAAAAAAATTAACCAGTCTTTCTCACAGATGTAAATAATATTATGCCAACCCCAATTATTACTTTAGCATTCATCAAAGCAGTATGAATCTGTTGAAATCTGTACAGGAGGACAAAAGGTTTCCAACAAGGTACGACGTGCCATACTTTTTTAGACATTTGACCCAGTATTCAATATTTTGTAACATCGAAGGCATCTATACTTGTAATGATGTTTGCTACTGTGTACCGTTAGTCTGCCAAGCCAAACAAAGCGAATAATCAAGGCATCGCTCGAACGTGCGTTTGGCTTTGGAGTCCATCAAAAAAATAAGATTGTCTGTTTTTGCCGACCAATCATAACTTTGATTATTTTTTTAAATAATTCTTCCCCACCACACTCCTTTTCAATCGCACCGACTCCAGACACCAACTTACGATCGGGCGTTGCATGGACGATTCGTTTGGTCTGCTGTGCCAGGCTAGTGCACCGTGTTCCGTCCTACCTTTTTCTGGTCCTCCAGCTTCTGGCTGCTAGACTTCCTGGCCGCTCTGTTGTCGGTCACATCCATCCCTGCTGCAAGACTCCAGGTTTAGAATCGGCTAGTCCACAACACCAGGTATCAGGCCGACAACAGATTACAGCCAATCTCCGAAACAGCCGCCATGAAAACAAACATGTCCGTTCATCACATGTGCCCATCAGAAGATGGAGCCCAGGATAAACAATGTTGCTGCTGTTTGCTAAAGGAATGGTCCCGGACTCTCTGGTCCAGATGTAGAAGTGAACTAGACAAGAAAAAGAGAGGGTTCGTCCTTGATTCAGGATTTCCCCGTCATGTTTTTTTTGTTTTTTTGTATAGTCCGAGTCATCCGACTACGACAATGTCCATAGTGTGTAGTGGAATCCATACATTCTGCTTTGCAAAACAGCGAAACTTGCGCAAGTGTTAGGCCATGTATGAAAAAAAAGCCTGAACTTTAACGACCGACAATAACCAGTTGCGACCCTTTAAGAAGTTCTGGATACTTAATGCCTGTAAATGTCCTTGTGGTCACAGGGCGTGGCACACTGTTCCATGAGGACGCCCATCTTCATGGCATGACGTCAATTATGATGTCACAGGAAAAAAGACATCTGAGGGGTTTGACATAATACCACTAAGAGTCAAATTTGACCTTTGACCTGGGTATATGTAGCAGCAGGGAGAGATGGATCGCTATCTACATAGTTAGAGTTCAGTAGAAAGCCTGGCTCCAGGACTTCAGGAAAACCATTAGACTTGGACTTGGGCACCGCCATCCCTCGGAGCAGTCCACTCCACACCAGAGGAACTCCAGTCCTGGCTTTAGCTCCTCAGTTGGCCTGTAAAACATGCAGTAGAAAATGGTTTGTTATGCTGCCATAGCAACAGAGAAATTATCGAAGCCCTTCTCGCTACGGTTCCTGGTGGTAGTTGTTAGAACCACCATTGAACATGCAATATAGAGGTATGGATGTATGGATGCATGTTAAAGGTGCGTGCTTGGTGGAACTGGATACAATGCCATTCTAGGCATTAAGCCAAAGGAGAGTGTTGTTAAACTCTCGCAAAACACCAGAGCTACTGGCTGAATAACGTGAGTATGAATAATAACTCACAATAATAACTGTACAGACAGACCTCATATGCAACTCGTGTGATAGGGCCGACCAGCTGATCTCATAAACATGGAATTTGTACAAGAGTATAGTGACTCGAGATGGTCGCAACTCGTCGTTGCTGTTATGATTCCTGGTGATAGTTTAAAAATAACTACCAATACAACATGTTATAAGATAGTGTGGATATAAGGAAGCATGTTAAGGTGCGTGCTTGGTGGAACTGGATACAATGCCAACTAGGCATAAAGCCCAAGGAAAGTGTTGTTTCACCCTCACAACACGCCAGTGATACTGGCAGAATAATGTGAGTATGAATGGGAACTCACGATAATTTAGCTCTAGGCAGACAAACTATGGAGGCGACTTGGCGCATTTCTTGTTCAACCAGCTAGCCTCATATAGAACACAGATGGAATTCGTACGAGTGTGTTAGTGGCTCGAGACGTTCACCACTCGTAGTGTTTATAATCACAGGTAGCCAGCCCTTCTAAAATTAAAGGTATTGTAGAAGAGACTACGGAGGATTTTGAGTCGCAAGTCATAGTAGCTGTCAGAGAAGCAACGCACGAACAGACGGGAGTAAAAAGATCTTTAGCATTAAAACTCCCCCATGCCGGCAAGAACCATAACCGCATGGTTGCGAGGCAGAGTTATTTAACCATAGAGATTAGTCACAGGGAAACTCGGCCTCAAGGATCCAAGACAATACCAGCAGACCGATCGGACGGAGCCTGCTGTTTAAATAAGGGAAGCCACAGGTGCTAACGTTAGCAATCGTTCTCCCTCGTGGCTTCCGCCTAGGACTGGCGCCCAGCGCCTTAAGGGCATAGCGCCCTCTACCGCAAGCTTTCGGAAGCGCCGTGCCGCACAATCGTTTGTCAATATGCCAACTCTCGGCTCACTGCCAACTTGATCCGAATTCATCTCTGACAAGTCCTTAGCCCACAAGGTGCTAGATCACAGTATTGAGAGGGGGGAAAAATGGCTTGACTTCCTCGCAGATGTGGAAAACACCATGGTCCGCTACTGTTTGAGTATGCCAACTATCCTTTATTCTATTGCCGAGTCAATAAAGAAAAATGTAATAAAGCACGTCGTCCAGACCATTGGTCGGCCAGTTTCCAATTAAATCCTGTCACTATCTCTCTCAACAAAGAATGAAAAACTGCGCTTGCGCCCAAAAAATTACTTACAAAAAAAATACACTTCATAAACGTCATTCCATTTCCACTACATAGCAAGTATTGACGTTTAGTGCCGCAATACTTGCCGCAATACGGCTGCACACTGGGTTTCTGGCAGTGGTTAGGGTTTCAGTGCACTGGAATTTGACCAAAAATTCTGGACAGCACCCTAAGCACTAAATAACAGTGCACCAAGTGCACAATTGTGACATTTGAGACACAGCAATGTTCCTCTCGCGAGTTTCCTACTGGTTCATGCACACTCCGAGCAAACATATTCGCCGTCCCTCCAGCCGCCCTGCATGGTGAGCAGTGTTGTTTTCATCATTTTTTTTTCATCATTTTGCCGACGCACCGTTTTTCCCCATGACCTAGACGAGGCGAGGACAACTTAAAATAATTAGATTGAATGAAAACATGACAAACATTTCGTCTTTCTATTAATTAAAAAAAGTGTGCAGCGCTCGCCTGCAGGTGTGTGGGTGCGCACCCACGCTTGTGCAAGTTTCACCTTTCATCTTCGCCTGTAACGAAATGAGTTCCTGGCCATTTCCTTTCTGCAGTCACACACTTTTCAAGCCAGGGGAGAGCATAGCAGGTCAGTGACTCACAAAGCCGGCTTTTGATAATGCCAGCTTGATACCGTGTCTCCACAGTGTATCAAAGTTGCCCTAATATAGTCCAGTTTCATACATCTTAGAGGTCGGGAAAAATACGGTTGGGTATGGTGCTAATTGACAACATAAGCCACCCTGGCTTATAGTGTCCCTTGGCGCATGGCTGAAGTCAAGCATCTATTCTCTGCATCAAAATGTGTGACTCATTACGGAAACACTTGAACCACTCTTAACCCTTAGGTGCTAAAAGCACCCATTGGGTCCTCAAGCGTTTTTCATTTCATATGATGGGAGAGTGGGAGGCACTTAGGGCCGTGGAGTCTGTTGATGGTTTTAAAAAGAAGCTTAAGACGCGTCTCTTTCACCTGGCTTATAACTAGGATGTTGCTCTCATCGGTTCATCAGCCTACTGTAGGTGTCTGTGTGTTGTGCGTGTCTGTGTGTGAGCGTGTGCCAGTTTGCTTGTGTTGAGAGGCTGTGGGTATTGTACTGTTCATTGTTCTGTTTCTGTAAAGCACTTTGTGTTTCTGTGCATGAAAAGTTTGAGTTTGCGAGTGGTTATAGAGCGTGCCCCGCCGACCATAGGTCAAGTAGTGCCGTGGATTCTAATCCCCTCTCCAGCTTTTTTGCAATGTCTCCCCCCGGCTCTTCATCCCAGTTTCCCAGCTAATCCTATCACTATCTCTCAATAAAGATTGAAAAACGGCGCTGGCGCCCGATAAATAACTTTTAAAAAATAATGCGGTTTTCGCTGAACTTTGATATCGCAAAGATGTTCATTTTTCCCTATCTAGCCAGTAAGCTGCTTTGCTTGGGTGTATTCCTGCTCAGACACACGTAAATTCCATTATGTATCTCCATACACTTGCCGGATTCTGGTTATATAGAACTACAGTGCTGTTTCCATTGCGAGCGACATCGCAGCGGCACGCAGGGATGTCGCTGCGATGTCACTGCGACGCAATTGGAATACTAGAACCCCACCATCACCTGAGCCCCGCCCAGCGCCATGCCCCAGCTCCCCCCAACTCCCTCACAACCACCCCCACCCTCCCAACGCAGACTCGGATGCCTCGACCGAGTCACCTAAGAGTACCCACCGCTAACACGGTGTGCCTAAACGGACCCCTTTTATTCTTGTATCATTTTTATTTTACATTTTAATCAATGGCCCCCACAGGGCCGTCTATCGACAGCCAGGTGAAATGTAGCATTCATGCTAACCCTGTCTGTACAACCATCTCTTTATGTGTCATGTGCCATGTAACAATGAATACCATCCATGTCATGCTGCAATGATTAATGGCTCTGTACTGTCTGTCGTTAAATAAATGTAATTAATTAATTCATGTCGTTTGCAATGGAAATTGGGGGTAACGCTGCCAACCGTGACAGACAAATTACAATCATAGTGGGCCAATGCTGCTGTGTTGTTAATTTAAAATACAGTGACACATTTATAAACATACCTTGTCCTCCGGCGTGCTCCTTGAGGAAGTAAATGAGGTTGAGTACCTCGGGAATTACATCCGGTATGTGAATTGCTCCATGACCGAAGTTGTTTACACAAAATCACCCCCCTTCACCCTAATTTGGGTCCATGGGTCTAGGCTATGATAACAAAATACTGCTGTGCACCAGAGTGAGTGCTCGCATGATGTCAAGATAGGTATGTATGGGGGTGCACGGTGTCAGAGTGGTTATAGAGCGGCCCCCTCAGGCCACACGACAAGCAGTGCCGCGGGTTCTCATACCCTCTCCGGCTGTTCTGCAATGTCTCCCCCCGACTCTTCATTCCAGTTTCCGATTTAATCCTTTCACTATATCTCCCAATAAAGAATGAAGAACGACAAAAAATTAACTAAAAAAAAAAGCTAAGATCAGGGAATGACAATATGAACAGTATGAATTGCTGTTAATCATTCAAAATTGTAATCAATAATTTAATGAGGGACGAGCGATCACGTTCAAGTCTATTTCCAAAACGCATCGCAACCAATGCGATGCGTCCTTGGGAGGAGCTCATTATACGTAGTAGGAGCAATCACGCACGCGCATCTGAGCAGACATGGACACGAAATGTGCACTGTTGATACACACCTCAATTTAAACATCGAACAAATAGTAGCTAGATGGTAGAAATGGTCGGTATCGAGAATATAATGAAATGAAATATTCAAGTTCACCCTCGTTACAGAGACCTCGCAAATCCCGCCGCACACACACATTAACACACAGCGAAGCAGCCCACGTTGATAAGAACACACGCTGAGACGGCTCATTCACACGCGTTCACACGCGGCGAATGTAAACTTCACCGCGTATCACAAGCTCCGCCAGAAGGCGGAAATTAAGGTGGAGCAGTGGGCGCGCACCACCTGAAATGGCAGCAGGCTTCCTCGCCTGACGTCACGATTTCATTCCCCATACTTCTATCTATGCCTTCCCATGATTTTAAATTTCTTCGATTCTGTGTTTTCATGCAACATGGTGCTCTATAAATGTCAACACGAAAGCAACTTTGGTCTTATGTACAAATCAAGTTTACAAGTTACAGTGGTCTGGACTTGATTTTCATAATGCTTATTAAGTGCATGTGAATCCCCTATTCTTGGCAATTTGAACTGCAATGTATATTTATATTTGAAATTAAATCTAACACATTACAGCACCTTTTCTTTGTAATCTGATTACTTTGATCCAATAACACGTAGTCCATTACTATCGACCCTGTGCCCAGCTATGTGTGAAATACCGAATGTACAGCGTGTGCCATAATGTCATAATGATGTGCAGGTGGCACATTGCCGGTAGACTCTGTGTCAAACTGGATGTGGGCCAGATCTGTTATCTTTGTGCGGAACTGCAGGGGAAAAAGGGAAATGAATGAGGCTCTATACTAGAGCCAGGTGATGTGGAGAAAAACCTTCATTGTGGCATTAGGAATTAGGAATAATTATTCGATAGGGCTGTTGCACTGTGGTGTCACGGCTGCCAGGCGGCAGACATGATGGTGGTATCATCGCGGTCAGACCATAGACTGAATATAAAAATGGACACCGCGTTCGTTTTGATGTCCGTGTCTACTTCCGGGTTGGTATGGGGGGAGCCTAGTCTCCTAAAACCGAGCCCTATGGGAATTCCAATGCAAATATTCCAATCTTAGCAGCCTGTTTTAACCTACATAAAGATCTTTCCTAAATTATTATTTAATGTATATTGCCGGGATAATTATCAGTTAATTGTGTGAGGGGGGTCATCATTTCACAGACGCGTCAGATTTGGCGTTAATATTTTTAATTTCAGCTCCCATAGGACCCCATTCATTCTGACTTCATTCACTAGCCTTCTCCCGGATATATGGGTACTTTCAACAATGACGGCGCGCTGTCGAGGGCTTCAACCCGACTTTGATGAAAGCAACGGAATGACGTCACGCACGCTGCGTCTACTTTATATACAGTCTATGGGTCAGACGAACAGGCAGAGAGCGATGTAAATGTATAATGTATAATGGACGTGAAGTGGTAAGGTATACCACTTAACCGTACGTATACTTCACCGTACGTGATACCACCAAAATGTCTACTGCCGCCAAGACGTGACGTCACGTGCAACAGCCCTATTAGTCTAGCCTTGCGAGCCAGAACCAACGCAGTGTCCATGCATCGCACATTGCTAGACGCTTGCATTGTGTCTGGTTAAACCAGGCTCGGAAAACGTGAAAAAAAACCATATCAATTGAATCGTGTTATCCAGTCACAGCGCAGTAGGTGGGACAAGCGGCATGGAGGCGTGACAACCAAACGAGAAGTCATGCGGCATGGACTCTGTCGCGACTCTGCGTGCCACACATATGGCATTTGTGTGCTTCGCAGTGTAATCACTCTTAACAGACTGAGCTACTGCTGCGCACAAAATTGTAGTAATTATTAACGATGAATTGCTGTCGATTAATCATTTATCAAATGTGTTGCCGATTAATTCAGTAATCGATTATCATCGATTAATCAGTTGCAGCTCTAGACAGTTGCATTGGTGTGCACTGGACATGAAACCAAATCGCCACTGGAATGTACCGGTAATCACGTCCAATATTTTGCTGATGGACACCATCCCACCCTGTGTGTGTTTCAGGTGCGCTTCGTGAACAGCACCTGGGTCTTCGGCCGCGCCATGTGTCACATCAGCCGGTTCGCTCAGTACAGCTCACTGCACGTGTCTACCCTAACCCTCACCGCCATCGCTCTGGACCGCCGGCAGGTAGGACGGGCTGGGACCAATGCTTAATTTCAGGGGGAGCAAGGGGGAGGTAGCTCCCCCACCACTGACTTGCGCCCCTGTGATAGCCCATTAGGCAGTGACATATATGAACTAACTAGAGCAGGGATGGGCAACTTCTACTTATGTTTGGATGTTGGGAGAAATTTGTTAGCACATGCAGTTTAATAATTCAGTTATGGGTACACACTCATATAGGTGTGGGCAGTAGCAGCACGCTACATATAATAAATAAATAAAGTATGAAGGTTAATGGACGAGGTTAATAAAGTATACTAAGTAAAGACAAGATACATATTATAATAGTAATACGATTAGTTCAGTAAACTTTTTAAAAATAGATAAGATATAATACTAATAACAGAGAGAATGAATAAATAAATCAAATAAATAAAATAAGCAAGTTAATAAGTTAATAGAATATATATATGTGAGTGATAGTGAGATGATAAAATGAGAATGAACCAAGTAATTCAAATAAGATAGGTACAATAAGTTAATAGAAATGTACTAAGTAATTACAATAAGAGGTATTTTAAATTATAGAAGAATGTACTAAGGAATTAAAATAAGATAGGTGTAGTATAAAATAAATTAAACGGTGGTACCAGAATAATATAGTTAGCAGGTTACCGAGTTAGAGTAATATAATGCACAACCATTACATTACTACTATTACATCCCCTATTAATTAGATATGAAATACACTACAAATTATTCTCAATATGAACAACATGTATCTATTTTCTGCTCATGAACACAGTTTAACATATCCTCAAAAAGCAACAAAGACGAAAACATTTGCTTAAAATGCAAAATGGAATTGTTATTATATTTGATTGAAAAGATTGATGCAATCAGACCTCATCCACAGAGCCCCAGCTCCCTCGTAACTATGACTCATAAGTGGGAGCATCTACTTCACACCGCGGCGAGAGTGTTGCATTAATAAAATTGTGTGGAGGCGGGGGAGGGCCCGAGCTGGCGGCAAACCCATATCGTCCTTGTCACTCCACGTTTCGGGGATATAAATATCAATGATGATTTTTTTAAAAGTCAGAATCAGCGGTGGCGTGCGGTGGCAGAGTGGTTAGAGAGTGCGTCCCACAGGAAAGCAGCGCCACCGGTTCACATACCGTCTCCGGCTTTTCTGTAATGTCTCCTCCCGACCCTTCATCCCAGTTTCCGATTCAATCCCGTCACTATCTCGCTCTCTTCTTCCTTCCACCCTTTTTCGCTCTAAAGAACGAAAAAAGGTGCTTGTGCCCAAAAAATAACCGGAAAAGAAAAAAATCAGGATCACAATCAAATATTGATTGTGATACAAGTTGGCAGACTAAGAGTTTTTCTCAGTAACCGGCGCATGCGACATAGTGCAGGAATCTTTCAAAGAGCAAAGAAACACAAAAGAAACACAAGGTCCAATAATAGCGTATAGATCTTGAGGACAGTAGTGCGGCAATACTTGAAGGTGACGTCAGGCAGTCCACAAAAGGGCTGAGGGACAGGAACAGTCCGTTTGTAGGCAGATTGTAGTGTGTGTACTAAAGGGTGCAACAATTAGTTGATTGATCGATGAATAATTAATCGATTATTAATTTAATCGATAACTAATGCAATAATCGATTAAACGCTAAGGAGTTGTTATTGTCAGCAGTTTTTTTGCTGACACCACCACCTATTGATCTACATAAAGTTGATAGCACTTGATAATTTCTGAAAATCCAAAATGTGATTAAAATGAATTATGCATAAAAAATATTGATATGAAGAAAACCATCAAAATATTACCATATAAATTAATTATAATGGATTTGTGTCCAATTAATTAACTTAATTGTTGTTCATTTCTTTGCTAACGTGAACCAAAAGTGGCTACCTTTCAAGTTGACAAGATTAAGTCCTGTGTCACTGTGAACATTTTGGGGATTTTTTTTATAAGTAAAAATATCCAAACGATTAAACGTTTCAATAACGATTAATCAACTATTAAAATAGCCGTTAGGTGCAGCTCAAGTGTGTACACATACACATACAAACGTATGCATAGTTTGGCTCAAAGCTGATCATTTACAAGGTTTTCCTTTTTGTTGAATTTTACACCTTTAGTGACTAATTATTGAAATATATATGTATATGTGTGTGTGTGTGTGTGTGTTTGTGTGTCTGTTTCTTTTAAGCAAGTGCAAACTGCATGTTTTCTGGCATCCAGTATTTACTGAGATATTCACTTCATATGTCATATTGGCAAAGTGCTTGATTTTACACCCAGACGCCATCGGACGACACACTTTCCAGTTGTGATTGCTTCCCTACAAAGTCAAGTGTTTTGTCTCCTCTGTTGAAAATCAAGGCTGCCACACGCAACCCACATTTTTTTTATGTTGTGAAGTGGAAAAAAATGCACTTGTGTTGCAAAGTTTGCCTGAAACATATTTGCAGCAAACACCCCCTCCCAGTTCAATTCCTCAAAGATAATTAGATTGACCAGACACACCCTACCCACATAGGCATTTCTGTTCTATGTTTTTCTTGTTGTTTTCCTATTTTGCTGTCCTTATATGGTATTTGCTGGATGTTTGTGTGCATACAGACAGTCTCCGTCTCCAAGTCAAATTGGGGACAAATAAATCCACCCAGCTTTATCGTCAATTCTCACATGTTCTAGACCAGAGGTGCTCATTAGGTAGATTGCGACCTACAGGTAGATCGTGGAGGCTGAGTGAATCTCCAAGCAAAATGATATATTGGCACTGCGGTCGACTATTCTTACATTGACTAGGTTTATTTTAAAGGAAAAACAAACATATGTTAAATGTAATTTAATTGGAGGGAGTGAATAAAATAACTGTAGTCACGATGAATAATGTAAAACTTTTTTTTCTTAAAAACATTCCCAAAATCTATCGTCTTGTGGTCGATCTCGCCTTGTGTTTCCCTCCAACCCCATGGTGAACAAGACAATACTGACCGTAATCCCAAATTATGAGTATTGTTTTTAAATG
>OMKY01252857.1:1822-15939 GCA_900302395.1 Bregmaceros cantori
ACGCCGATAGGCTCCTCAGAACGACTACAAACTTCAAACTAGGTATGCATATACCTGGAGATCCCCCAGGTGTCTACAGAGTTTGGGATCAATCAGCCTTTTTAATCGGGAGTTATTAACATGTTCATTTCTATATCATTAATGACGCGTAAAGTGCCGAAAGGCTCCTGAGAACGACTTCAAACTTGGTATGCATATACCTGCAGACCCCCCAGAGTATGCATACCAAGTTTGAACTCGTTCTGAGGAGCCTATCAGCGCCTTTCGCTCGTTAATCGCACACCCCGTCCAGGGACTTCTGCAGGGATGGTTTCAGGGTCCAGCATGCACTGCCACAGAACCTTACCTGAGCACAGGTGTGATGTAGTTAGCAGGGATTATTCCCAGCTTGCTGGTCCGCAGGGAGAGTCCTCTCAGCCAGCCCTCGGTGTATTGTCCGTACACTCCAACCATCTCTCCTTTCCGCAGCTCCAGCTCCTCAGGACGACGCGGCTTGTACGGATACAGGACTGCACACCTGTGAAGGGAGGGATGGAGACAACAAGTTACTTACAATGATCACAGATATAGTAAGCAACCTCTTATATTGATCAAAAGGCTCGGGACAGAATCATTTCTATACAAATGCTGTTTAAATAATTTGGTTATAGTAATCAAGAAATATGCTTGTAGTCAGGGGGTGTATGAATGAATGAATGAATGAATTTTATTTTAGGACAGTGGGCGTAGTATGTGTAGTGGGCGTAGTACGCGGGAGTACGCCGTCTGCCCACTTCTACAGAGATGAAAAAAACAACAACTGCCAATCATTGGTGAAACTTAATAGAATCCTCAGTGGAGGGAATTCACATTAAAACACTAACAAACACCCGCCTCTGTGGTCATCAATCAAATGTTACTTAAAACGTAGCCACGCAAAGGACAATCTGACATAAAATGAACACTGACAGAATGGAATAAAAAAAATGACTCAAAGTAAAAGGGAACTCAGAAAAACATCAATTTTTATTTCAGAAATAACATTCCTCCGACACCAAATCCGATCCTCAATGAAAACGTTCCAACTGGTGGTCGGAAATGTTGAGTGGTGACAGTGAAATCGATGACGTCACAAATGGCGTACCCCCACTTTGAAAATCCCCACTACACCACTGCTAATAGTGATCATTTTTGGCCAATGTTCAATGTGAAAATGGGCAAAAATTATTTTAAAAATATGTGTAGCCATTTTATTTCTTACCTGTATTCCCATCATTCCTTTCCAGATGTGTTAATAACCACGTTTTACAAGCAATGCTGCTTCCTCATATGACTTGACACACACCCCACCAACCGCCAACAACCTTTATTTAAAACTATCAAACTAACAGCAAAACTATAGAATCATGGCCGGACTGGTCTCCACGACGTCATCTCAACAAGCATTTAAAAAAAGAAAAGAAAAGAGGACTCCATTGTATTAGTGAGTGATGTTGTCAAATCCACATTTTACAGACAATGCTATCTCCTAAAGGCCGATTTATGCTTCTGACGCATAGCCTCTGCAACTGTCATATGAGTCTCTGTGCGCGGCCACTCCCCCCGCGCAGAGGTTCTGCAACCTTCGCCGCACACCTCAAAAAAATCCTGACTATGCGGCAAACCCGCGCAGACCTAAAGTGGAAGTGTGCAGAGAAAAAGCAGCTGTGATTGGTCCTTGGCATGCCTTTCCGGCTGTCTGTGTTGTCGGTTCAGTACCGGGGCTCACCAGTTTTAAAAACCAAGGAGCAACTGCACTACAAAGGACAACTTCGACGAAAGGTTATATATAATATACATATACAAATAATAATATAAACACTTCCGCTGGTGCTGCCAAAGTTCTCATGACCTTCTGCCAGAGTTCTCAAATAGACTCCCCCTTGCACTTCGGCAGGAAACTGCTGTGCGTTGTTAGAAATTCCGAGGGTGCAGAAGCATACCAGCAAAACTGGTTCGTGACCAGACCCAAGCGACATTTGGGGTGTACGGTTGCAGAATTTGGCCTTCAGCATGTCTAGGTCTAATTAGACTGGCTGGATTCCTGGATATGTTTTGGTCTAAGTGAGATAGGGGTTGACATTAATATGCAAGACTGTGATTGGTCAAATGGACAAGGTCCAATCATCAACCCTCCACCTGCTGCTCCCTATTGGTCACAACACAGATTCACCACGGTTAGATATGCTAAAAAGGGTTGGGCCATAGTCTTGTGCGATTCTCTGGCCCAGACTGGTGGGGAGTTGTTCCGAGGTCCTTGAAGGTAACTGATGGGTTGAGCTAGTCGATGCCTGTGATCCACCTGTCTTTGCTAATCTTACTGAACTGAGCTGAAGAATCCTGAATAAAGAGAACCCCCTGTGCTATACATCCTGTCTGGTCATTGAAGAAAGGGTAAGATGATCTGTGATGTTTGGGAAATGCTCCAATGTGTATTCAGCAAACCATGACACTTATTGACACAACCAGTTAAGGCTAATATCTATCATTAGGAACTACACTTTTAAACTATGAAGACCAAATAATAATTTCACAAATTGCACCAGTGTTGGCTTTGAAAAGCTACGTCACATGTCCTCTGAACCTTGGCGAGAGCAGCCTTGCACGTTCTAAGAAGCCTTGGACCATCGGAGCTGACGTCATACCAGATTGCAAGGCTAACCTGCTTATTTTAGTGGACACATTTCATGAACTGCAAGTAATTTAATATTATATGCAGGGCTTGAAAACGGAATTATTTTTGAAACGTTCCGTTCCGAACGGTTAAGGCAGGTCTCTGTTGAACGTTTTCATTCTCGGAACCGTTCCGCCACCAAACTATCGGTCCTGAACCGGTTCGGAACACAAACATTTAGTTCGTTCTTAAAGTTCCCCATATTGTGCAATGTTAAGTTTAGATATAGTTTATACAAAATATATTTGGTGGACTTTCGAACTTCTGTGTAAGTGTATTAACATTAAAAGGGGGTTTAAAATGCCATTACGTTCAGTTCCTCGTCTGTCCACAAGATGGAGCCCCAGATGCATGGGGCTTGATGACTGACAGTGAAAGTTGGATGCATGCACAACCGAAAATAGTCTCCAAGACATAGGAAATGTTAAAATATATAGGGAACAGAAAAAACGTTTTTAACCGGTTTTGTGGATTTCATAATGTTCCGTTTCTGTTCCGGAACATTTGAATACATCTTTTTTCGTTTCCGTTTCCGCGCCTCATAAAATTCCATAAATTTCCGTTCGTTTCCGGTTTTCGTTCCTTGAACCGGTTCGGAGCCCTGAAACAAAAAAAAAACCTGTTGCAGCAGTTTGCATTTCTTGGGGAAATTCCATACACACGTAGACTCTGTGACATTCTATTACCAGCACATTCATGCCCATATTTGGACTGGTGTAACTGTCTTGGTGTCTCATTGTGATGTCATCGACACACCCCTCTGCTGTCGGCTTGACACACCGGGGAATTCAGTGTTCTTCCTCGTTCTGCTTCGACTCTTGCCGAATAAAGAGCTTCATGATAGAGGCTGTGTCATTCCTTAACACACAAACCTGTACACTGTGAATAATTAAGTTTTTTGTGTGTGCATTTTTCCATTTTATTCACAGGTTTAGGGTGAAGGGGGACAAGAGAGAGGGGGAGCAGACCTCCAGCATATTTTTAAAAAGTTATTAAAAACAGTTTTGCTTTTGAATTTTTTTTCGTTGTAAGTGGCATTTTCCCATTTTATTGTACAGGGTTAGTGCGAAAGAAGGTCGATAGAGATCGGGGGGAAGACATTGAAGATAGGTCGGCAATGGGAGGAGAACTTGCAACACTGCCCCTACTAACTAACTCACAGGCAAATGGGATGACAAACAGTAGCCTTGGTTACTCAAACCTTACAAATGGAGATGGTGAAACATAGGGAAAGGGATTTAAAAAGGTTTTAATTGTAGATTTATATTACAAATATCTTTTTCTGTGTGTCACAACCGCTCACACTCATCAGCTTTTTCATCTTCACTGTCGTTATCTTCTTCATCATCATCATCTTCACTGTCACGGTCACTGTCGTCTTCATCAGGGGCACTAGAAGACAAGGAACATACATTTCAAACTGGAGGGAGAAAGATCCTACAGGGAAGAGGAGTTATTAGGTCTTGTGGACTCAAAGTAACAAGAGAGCCACATAGTATAAGCTCTGAATGTGTATATGCCTTATTTCTGTATAATAATATCCCATATTTGTCTTCATAATGGTGTCTATTTTATTGACAATGTTAGTCTGACAGGGGGTTGAGAGAGCGGGGACTAGCGGACCTGCAGTATGAAGCAATCTCGCGGCGCTGTGTGCGGTATGGTCTAAGCCAAAGCAAAGGACTACCAAACATCTTCAATGTCTTACCATTTGTGCCTGTTCAGACTGATGCATTCTCTTCCCGAGTCCACGTCAAAAGGATCTGTGAGAACAAGCAATGTGCTGCCGTTACGTCAATTGCTGTAATAGAGTTTAAAAGACACAACGCAAGGCGATAGATTAAGATGAGAGTTCCGAGCATGCAGCAGGAACGACAGCGGCTGGGAGCGAGTAGACACCGTCAGCTGAAGGAGAGTGCAAAACAGGAGACTATATAAGCAGTCAATTGCCTATTACTGTCGGTACAACCACTGAGTCTATGTTACAAATCCATCATCCGAGATGATGAAATAAGTACGTATTATTATGATGATAAAAAACATTATAATAAGTACTGAAGTACTTATTATTTGATGTTGGGCAAAATTCCAACTTTTGCCAAACTAAATCAGTTACTATAATTGATGTACCGCAATTATCCCAGAAAGAAAAACGAAAATCTGTTTCGAGGTTTGATCTACACATTTAAAAAAAATAACAAAATAATCCCACTTCGATTTCACACTATTTCTTTGCAGCACTACCTCCAGCCCTGGTGCAGTTCAGCTATTTACCAAAGTCCTCTTGTTCCTGAGGGCTGGTACTGGTGTATTCCTTCTCGGCCTCCAGAAGTTCTTCCTCTGACTGGCAGGAGGCGTAGCGTTCCAGTATGACTTTGTTCATCTCCAGGAACCCTGGCCCCCACTTGAACTTGTTGAGCAGCAGCACAGCCAGGTCCTGAAATCCTGAAACACAGGCGGCACGTCACATCCGCTACATGATTTCAGGGCCTTCGTCACATCGCCATTACATCAACAGTCCTTTAATAACACTCACATTTCTGCCACAATGAGGGTGGGACTGTCACTGACCAAACATGGAAACCATTAATCGTTTTTTTTGTGATTATCAAATTAGTTGGTGATTAATTTTTTTCCTTTAAGTTATTTTTTCCCGGCGTCAGCGCTGTTTTTCCATCTTTATTGGATAGGATTAGTCGGAAACTGGGTTGAAGAGATCGGGGGTAGACATTGCAGACAAGTCGACGAGCGTAGTCAAACTTGCGACACTGCAGACGCTGCAGTAGACACAGCGCCAATAACATGAATGGGGTCGAGTTAGGTGCGGTGTCCATAACCACTCGGCCAAAGCGGACCCGGTGATTAATTTAATAAATCGATTAGTCGGTTGTAGCTCTAGTCTGTCCCATGACAAGAGAGAACAACTTATTTTCTTGTTTCCACTTGTCATTTTAAATTTACTTAAATAATACAAATGTGCTGGTACGTGTGTAAATAATTGACAAGCACTCAGTTCCAAACCAGCCCCCTGGAGGGCCTGTAATGTTACAACTGCTCTCTTTGTATGAAAGAATAAAGACTGCAACCTGGGTCTACACCCGAAAATGTTTTTAGAGTTGAAACACAAAGCAGCACTTTGGGGATTCTACAGCCTGCTTTACCCTGGGCTAAGGTGGACTAAGCTGGCCCTGGGATAAGGTGGACTAAGCTAGCCCTGGGCTAAGATGGACTAAGCTAGTCCTGGGCTAAGATGGACTAAGCAAGCCCTGGGCTAAGATGGACTAAGCTAGTCCTGGGCTAAGATGGACTAAGCTAGCCCTGGGCTAAGATGGACTAAGCTAGCCCTGGGCTAAGATGGACTGAGCTAGCCCTGGGCTAAGATGGAGTAAGCTAGCCCTGGGCTAAGATGGACTAAGCTAGCCCTGGGCTAAGCTGGAGTAAACTAGTCCTGGGCTAAGATAAACCTGGGCTAAGGATAGGCTCAGCTAGCTGTGGGCTAAAATGAGCTAAGATAAGTTAAGCTAGCCCTGGACTAAGATAAGCTCAGCTTCCCTCCGTTCCTGCTCCCATCCCCCTTCCTTTTCTGTGAAAGGCATGAAGAACGGCATGCAAAGGTCACACAGCTCACCTACGATGCAGAAGGTGGCAGCGAAGGCCTCCACACAGCTCAGCTTGCAGGGCTTGCCGTAGTTGACGGGGTTGGCGGCGACCAGATAGGGCAGCAGGCGCGGGTGGGAGCCCACCATGCGGCTGAAGGGGGTCTCTTCCAGCTTGGCCCACGAACAGTCGATGACTGCCACACCGCTCTGGGATACGATCTCTCTGGCGGTACCAAAGCAGGAGGGCACCAAGACCATCAACAACAGCTCTTACAAAACTCAGCTTTTGATTTTAAAAGCGCTGCATCGCTCCCTGTCCGTTTCAGGATTGATTTTAAAATACTTTATTAGTATTACTATTTGTCTTCAAATACGTTAAACTCGGCCCTTCATACTTCCCGGGTCTGCTTCTAACATATCAGCTGCTGCGGACCCCAAGTTCCTCCAGCACTGGTCTCTTAATAGTACCACGAGTTAAATCCAGAACACTTGGAGAGGTCGCTTTCAGCTACTATGGCCCTCGACTGTGGAATAGTCTCCCGGAGGGTAGACTGGGAGACTATCAAGGTTTTTAAAAAGAAGCTCAAGACACATTTGTTTAACCTGGATCGCAAAGAAAAGACAAAAATAAACATAAGTTTGTCGTTTATTTATTAAAATTAAATTAAAATATATGAAATCAATTTAAAAAGCATAGGGATAATATCTGCTTTGACATAAAAACAACGTAACTTATTTTTTCAAATATAGGAACATTTTATATTTACAAATTTAATAAGAATTATGTGAATAATGTATTTTCAATTGGACATGCAAATGCTGCCGTTTTTCTCAAAATCGTATTGAATTACACACTGAAATTGTATATTTATATAATTTGTGCGATTTATTATGATCTGCAATCCAGCAAAAAACACACCTACACACACACGCTCAGTTACAAAGAAACAAAACTGAAAGTAGTGAAAGTGCTAGCTCTCCCTCTCTCTTCCACCTCCCTTGCTCTATCTCCATCTTTCTTTTTCTCCGTCCCTCTCTCTCCCTCTTTCTCTCTCCCTTCCCGTCTCAATGAACCAGGACGCAAATCATGTGCATGCCGAACCAAAGACACTGACCCAAACGGGTCACGGATCAACGGTGATCCATCACACCCTTGCGACAGCCCTGATTAACCCTAAACAAACGGTGAATGATTGAGAACGGTACTCACTTGTCTGCGGGCGTGACATACTTCGTCCCCATGGGGCTGAGGATCAGGCCATTGAAGCGCTGGTTGAGACGCAGGCCCCGGACCAGGCCTTTACGGACCAGCTTGCGGCCGGTGCAGCGCTTGGGGTCGCAGTGACCCAGGTCCCACATGGCCAGGGGGCAAGGCAGCTTCACCCGGGCACACTCCTCACCTTCTTGTGGGTGCAGGCTGGCTGAAGTGACGATGAGAAAATATGTATTAAGCTTGATCAGTGTTGCTACTTAAACAGTGGTATAACATATTTCCCCGTCTCACTCCATTTATACAGTGGTATGAGATTTGTCACTCGCAGACACCTCATATAACGGATGTGAAACGGTCACGTAATACACAGTGATTGAGCCAACAGTAATAGGCTGTACCGCTAAGTACTGTAAGCAATCGACTGCTTATGAAGTTCCCAGTTATACAATGTCTGGAGAGTCTAGTGTTGCTAGTGATGGGAATTTTGAGACAGCGCATCGGAGCATCAGGCGATGCAGGTTGGGAATGGGCCGCACCGTTTGAACTGCTGCATGGTTTTGTGGTGTTTTGGTGGTCCTGAGAAGTTGGGAGTGTGCGTTGAGATATTGATACTTTGATAATAGTCAATTAATACAATAGTGTCATTTTCAGTTTAGTAATGTATTATAAACTTTTGTATTATAAAGTGTTTTAGTAACCTACCCCATATTATAACTTGCCTTATATTATACTACATTATATACGATGTATTAGGTATAGTGTAGCCTAGTCTCATTATTCAATTAGCCTTATTATCACTTATAGAATAACTGTAGGTTTAGCAGTTACTGTCCCATAGCCTAGAATGATAAGTATCATCCTTTGTTTTTATAGGGAGAGTAACCTTCGTGCAACCTCTACATGGAACGTCTGAGGAAGAAGTGGACTGCTACCACCTGTCAGCATTCTGAAGGTCTTTCCCCCAACAAGGTTGGACATTAATGTATTTGACTTCCATTTAATGCTTTCTATTTTGTTTTACAATACAATAGAATACTTCTTTATTTGGACTCCAAAAGGTCCAAAATGTGGACAGAAGACACAGTGTGACAACACAAAAATGGTGAATGATAAAAACATGACATAAAAGCAGATTACATAAGAAAATTGCTACATTAGGCCCAGGATAAGTAAATACCAATTACAACATAAATACATATTACTGTATATTATATTAGATGATATTTTAATGTCTTAAAATTAAATGTTAACTTCTTCCAAAGGTTCGATGTTTTCTGTGCTGCCAGGAGCTCTCATGCACTCCAGAGTGGGATCGGACCGCAGGCGGGGAGCCTGCGGGGCCGCCTCTTCACGAGGGCGCCGTGGAGTTGGAGCGGCCACCGCCCATGTCGGGATGAGGCAGTGTAGTGAATGCACGCGCGGTGCATTCTGGGCCGCCACCGTTGGCAGTCCTCCACCTGCCTACACGCCTCCTTAAATAGAGTCCGAACGAACCTTGGCAATGGCTAAGTTCAGCTCTTGCCGATGTAAGTTCATCTATTCCCAGCTCCACGAGGGGACAGCCTTTCGTTACAATATGCTGGTAATAGAACGTCACTGGGTCTCTGTGTGTATAAAATGTGCCCCAGAAATACGGGAATCGCTATAAACGGATTGTTCAAAGGTTTGTGTTCTGATGCCAACCAGCTTTGTGTTTACCTTCAAGCGCGGAGTGCATCTCCTCAGTGAAAGTCTCCATTGACTTTCCTTTCATCTTATGTCTCTTCTCCTTGCCCTTACTGCTGTCTACACGATCACCTTTACACGCTTTCTTGCGACCCATGTTGACAGTTAACTATTAACTATTTCACTAACTAGCTGTTTAATGGGTCACCAAAAGCTTGGTGTGACATATCATCTACAACACGGCGATCGCAGTGACACGAACAAAATCGACTGGCTGCGCTGATCGAGCACGTTGTGTTGTGATCACGTGTTACTTGGAGCCCCCGCCACGCGCAGGCGCGTGATCACGTGATCAATCAGCTGGCCTGTAGGTTTGTGATGAAACTTTCGAGTGATATTTTTAATCGATGCGATCCATATGAATCAGTTCATTTAGTTTAGTTTGGGCCCGGGGGGATGACCATGAACTGCTAATGCCAATGCTAATGCTAATAATAATCAGAGACGGGCAGTAATGCATTACATTTACTCAGTTATAATTTTTTCGTGTACTTTTTTACTTTTAGAGTACATTTTTCACCAGTTACTTTGAGGTGAAAAAAACCTTATTTTTACTGAGATGTCAGTAAAAAGTACTTGGTACATTAACTCTGCCTTTAGCGACACCCGTTGGAAACTGTTGGCACATATGTTGATGTCATATCTCTCTCTCGGGCGCTTTCTCTCTCGCGATCTTTTTTTTTTATTCATTTTTTGAATTCATTTTTTAAACTGAAAGTTACTCAGTACTTTCACTACTTAAGTAACTTTTTTTGTGGAATACTTTTTACTTTTACCTGAGTAACTATTTGGATGACTACTTTTTACTCCTACTTGAGTGATATTTTGCTGAGGTAACAATACTTTTACTTGAGTAATTTTTATGGCTATTCTGCCCATATCTGATAATAATAATAAGAACAATGATAGTCAAAACAAAAAACCCGACTAATGTTAGGCGTCTTTTATCATCAAAAACAAGCAACAATTAAAATAATAATAATAATAATACTAAAAATAAAATAATAAAATGTTTGTTTTGTTGACTGTTTTTCGGGTGAATACAAATATATACTAGACCCTAAAATGGGCTCTGTTATTCTGGTTCTGCTTGGATCTGTTGCATTCCAGACGTGGCCTTGGCTGTTTCCTCTGACGGATTTAACTTTTAATTCTTCGGCTTTGTCTCACGTCTCGATTCCAACAGATGGATCGAATCTCACATCCAAATTTTGTGACGTCGCGGCGGAAGCGGAAGTTGTCCGGAGCAGGATGTCAACACCAAATATTCACTGGCATAATGTGAAACAGTGAATGTGTATCAATCATAATTATTATTATTATTGTTATTATTATTCATATGTTTATTGTTATTATGTTATTGTTATCTTCCGGTTGTTGCTCCAGTCTTACAATGTGGCCATGGGTGTGCTCGTTCCTTCTACGTGAGTTTTTTTCATCACACTTGTGTATCTGTGTGTATTTGTGTGTGTGTGTTTTCTGTTTATGTCTCTCTGGGTGTGCATCTATGTGTGTGTGTCTGTGTGTGTGTGTATAGATGTGGGCGAATGCATCTGTGTGTAAAATATAACATGATAATGTCTTTTTTTGTGTGCAACCTTTAAACGTGAAACCCATTCATCTTCTGTGAGATAATTTGACATTTCCTCTTCTTTATATTATGTTAATGTATTTGACATGGATATCACGAGACACATTGGACAAACCAGATGCACTAAATGAGCATGTGTAGCAGAAACATTGTAAACAACTACACAATCAAATGGAGGGAATACAAACATATGTTAGTAACTTGGTATCAAAAATTGTGGGATATTCTGAGTGCACTATATAGTATATAGGGTAGGGCTGCAACTAACGATTATTTTAATAGTCGATTAGTCGCCGATTATTGAAAGGATTAATCGATTAATCAGTTGGATAATTTTTCCTTTAAAAATACCCCAAATTCTCACAGCAAGAGAAATTAACCCTGTTAACTTGAAATCTACTAAAATGTTTTAACACCTAATTTACATATATGAAGTTACATCCTCTGCCAAGATATTACGTGTCATTTATACCATAATATTTTCATGGTTTTCTTCATATTTGTGTAATTATCTCTATTTAATGTTTCATATTTTCAGAAATAATGAATGAATATCAAAGTTGTTGATAAATGGGGGAGACGTCAGTTGAAAACTGCTGACAATTACAATGATTCCATTCTTTGCCGATTATCGATCATTAGATTAGTTGTCGATTAATTTTACAATCGATTAGTCACCGATTATCGACTAATAGTTGCACGCCTAATGTAGGGTACGTGGAGTATTCGGACACTGCTACAAAATGGCGAGCAGCCTAAAGAGTGCACTGTATAGACTAGAGATTTCGGACACAGCCAAATTCTGTAAACAGCGCCATGTGATGCTATATTTGCTGACCGTGCCCTGGATTGTGGTTGTAGTGACTCCTGTTTTGGCTGGAAAGATGAAGATTGTCGACGAACCCAACACTTTTGGGTAAGTATTACTAATACTTCTTCATCTGCCAGGGGCCGCCTGCCGGACGCTAATCAGATGTCCAGCCATATTATTAGATTGATCTTCCCATTGTGTGTGCAGGTTGAACAATGCTTTCGAGGCACAAGCTAACAGATTACAGCCAAGAGTGGAGCCCTGTCCTGTCTCTGGTAAGATTGACATTCATTGGGGTCCGCGTTGGCCGAGTGGTTATGGACACCGCACCTAACGCGAGCGCCGTTTTTTCCATCTTTATTGGATAGGATTAGTGGGAAACTGGGTTGAAGAGATCGGGGGTAGACATTGCAGACAAGTCGACGAGCGTAGTCAAACTCGCGACACTGCGGACGCTGCGGTAGACAAAGCGGCACTAACATGAATGGAGTCGCGTTAGGTGCGGTGTCCATAACCACTCGGCCAACGCGGACCCCCGTCACATCTTTTTCACATTGGTCAGGGGTTTGAATCCCAACCTGACTAGGTCATTTCTGTGTAGAGTTTACATGTTCTCCCCATGTCTGTGTGGGTTTCCTTAGGCACCCCGGTTAACCTCACAACTAAAAACATGTTTGAATTAACTTGCTCCAGTCAGTGCCCCCTGGCCAAGACACTAATGGGGACTTCATAAGTCCCCATTAAAACTGGGAATAAGTCCCCCACATTTAATCCATCCTCAGGGATGGATTAAATGTGGTGCAGTGGTTAGCATTGCTGCCTCACAGCTAGAAGGTCCTGGGTTCAAATCCCAACCCGGACAGGTCCTTTCTGAGTGGAGTTTACATGTTCTCCCTGTGTCTGCGTGGGTTTCCTCTGGGCACTCCGGTTACAAAAACATGTTCTAGTTAACCTGCTACAGTCAGTGGCCCTGGCAAAGGTACTGGCTCAGAACTGTAGTTGGCCTCCGGGCGCTGCACCGCGGCTGCCCACCGCTCCTCAGGGATGGGTTAAATGCGGAGGAAGAATTTCACTGTACAAAATCTGTTCTGTAATTGCAAGGATAAAAGTACTCAATGATCTATTTGGTTTCCAGGTCCAGTTCACCTCCGAGGGTTGTCGGGGAAGTGTTTCAGTCTCATAGAGTCAATGTAAGTTCCTTGTTCACTGTTGGTTTTCTGGATGTTGTAACATTCGGTTTATACTTATGTGTATTTAACACCCTCAATGTATATTAACATATAATGTGTTATACTATAGACGAGTTTACCCGGGGCCTGGCATTTTGTCCCGCCGGGATGAAACACACTTCCGGTGCCTTATTGTTGCCTATGCCAACTCTGGTACTGGACCGAGGTCCGAGCACACAAAACAGACAAAACGCACGCCAGTTCAAAATCCGACCACTAGGTGTCATCTGTGACCAGTTAGACGTCACACCACTCGCTCCGTTTATAATTTTGTATAAATATTGATAAATTACAGTCAAAATCCGAGTTAAAGTTACCAGAGTGGCCACATGTTTTTCTGGACCAATGGGCTGGCTGCTTCTTCTAGTTATTCCAAAAGGAATGAGAAAATGGAATGAGTTGCACTGATTATTAAATAATGCGTTTGTGGGTCACAGATCTGCACAACAGCATTTGGGGGTTCGAATAGCACACTGCAAGTTACCGCCATCTGTTTTAAATAACCCTGGAGGTGTGTGTTCCCACCGAATATATATGTTGAAAAATTGCCAAAAAACACAGCGAACTAAATGACACCGGATGTGACGTGCAGACACCGGAAGTACCCCCGAAACTCGTCTAAATGTGTTAGAGCTGAATGTTATCACATGATCCCCTGTTTGTGGGGGTAACTGAAGACCATGCCCTGAGTAGTAACTTTCGATGGAGTTGACCAATAACGTGTTTTCCAAACAGGTATAAATATGAGTTCTGTCCGTTCCATAACATCACTCAACACGAACAGTCCTTCCGATGGAACGCCTACAGTGGAATACTAGGGTATGCATGCACGCACGCACACACACACACACACACGCGCGCGCGATCACGTTCGAGTCCGCTGCCAAACGCATCGCAACCAATGCGATGCGTCCTTGGGGGGAGCTCATTATACGTAGTAGGAGCGGCCTCTGGTGCGCGCACCTGCATAAGTATGCACGCAATCACGCACGCGCATCTTCACCTCGCGAATCCCGCCGCGCACACACATACACGCACACCAATACACACAGCAAAGCAGCCCGCGTTGATAAACACACACGTGTGCATGATCTGCTGCTGGACACGGTCGTGCACGCGTACACACGCGCGCGTGCACACCGCGGTCCACTGGATTCTTTATGCACGCGTGTACGCCTGCACGACCGTGTCCAGCAGCAGATCATGCACACGTGTGTGTTTATCAAGGCAGATCGGAAGAGCGTCGTGTAGGGAAAG